>JAMAKQ010000127.1:0-70000 GCA_023628475.1 Chaetomiaceae sp. PF1801
GATTCAGCTACTTCTGATGTGATTATAGTTAGTTCTTAGTGTTGTGGTGGAATAATTGAGCATAGTTAGTGTAGGGTGGTAGAGAGTGTTTCACTCGCTTATCTGTTTCACTCGCTTATCAGACACGTTAACCCCTGACCACGAGAAAATTCCGACTCGACTACTGCAGGTCCGTCATCTGATGCAACCCAGCTTGAACCAACATGCCGTGCCAAACAGATTTGGATTTCAGGCATGTGCCTTGCAGCAGCCCTGCCAGACCAGCCGTCCCGCCAACGCTCATGCTTGCAGGCCCCCTCATGGTCCAGAACACCATGGCTTGTGCCTTAAGCGATGCTACGGTGCAGAGCACATGTGTCGAGGTCACCTTCCACCAACTAGTGCTGACCTACTGTGTAAGCGCCAGAGACATGAGATAACCGCTGCAGTCAGCCATCGTGCTGCCTCCGGTTTCGACGTGGGGGTCGAGGACTTGAGTCCCCTGCCGTTGAGGGGAACGGATGACACCAGGTTGCGTCGCGCGTTGTAATCAACCCCCACCAGGAGATATTTCACACCGATCCCTGGTGTCTTGGGATACTGCCATTCCGGCCCGGAGGCCGGTCGCCCCGGCCGTGTCGGGGAGGGGTATTCCAGGGGACCAGCTCGGTGCAACATTCATGGGGCACAATAGCAGTGACCATGCTACTAACTTGGGTACGAAGGTGGGCTTCCTTCGAACTCGAGTGTTTTTCCTCCAAGCAGAGCGAGCTCTCTTCTGGCTCCGTATCCCTGAGGTACCTTACCCTTCATATTTCCCCTTTGTCTTGCACACCGCAGAAGACACCGCCACCACGACGAACCACGATATCGCAAGGAGTCAGGGCAAGACGTTACGGCAAACCATGAGACCTCTGTTCCTTTTCGTCTGGCTCTTGGTCGGACCGTCCCCGGCTGTGGCGTCAAGATTCTCCAAATGGCTTGAGGCCTTGTTCTTCCATTGTAATTACCTGCAATCGTGGAAGATCTTTGGCTCTGAAGGAGTTACTATCGCCAGGAATTTTCCAGACCATCCAGCCACTCTCCCAGAACTTATCGGATGTAAGTCAGAGGTTGTCGCACTGACAGTTTATTAGCTGCTACGGACCCTCGTTGCCCCTGCTGGCCTTTTTACATCTAGCTCGTCGCTCGATACCCCAGCAGTGGGAGGAGAGGAGATAACAGTTCAGTGCTGATGTCCTCGACAGATGGCGCAAAGCAACTCGTCAACATTCCCGAATTGGAGAAGCAGTTTGCTGATCCAACCAACGTCAAGATCTCCGAAGTCTACGCTCTTTCCAAGGACGACCCAAAGACCGCCGACGGCAAGCCAATCTACAATGGGCAGTACAACTCGGAGATATTGTTCGGCGAGAAGATGGGTCATGCCAAGGTGATTGAGAAGATGGTGCTCGAGAGCCGCATCCGGCGATCACTTGTCTCAACCCGACTCCTAGACCCCCGGGCCCGGGCCGAATACGACAAATTGGATGATGAGCTGTTCGAATCCTTGCGTGGGGCAATTCGGGCTCGGCTGCAGGACCTGGAGAATGGGGCGATCGGGAAGGTGGATGAGATACTGAAGCCATTTGGCATCCAAGCCAGCAGGAAAGCCAGACCCGGCACCGACGGGGGGGAGATGACGACTTTTGACTTTGCCGACACATGCAGAAGGCTGATGGCGAAGGGGGGAACATTGAAGGATTGTTCGCTGGTTGCACGGGCTTACCGTTCACACAGGGTGGTCAAGACCAAAAAGAACGACGGGGTGTCGCACGATGACATCTGCAGGTCAATGCAGCGGTCACTGTCTTTGTTCGGAAGCCCGGTAGATGGGTGTTAACTACCTTAGGTAGACAACGGCGCAGGTTATAATCAAAGGTCAGGGCGGTCGGTTAAAGATGGCCGCGTAACAAGTTCAGTTCGTGCCAATCCATTTGATCTGAAGATAGGTGATGAGGGTATCTTTGGGGAAGTGTGGTCAGGGGGGGGCCAAGGTTGTGTGGACAGGCTGAAGGTAAGGATACGGACTGTAAGGTAGGTAGGTACTTAAGTAGGTAGTACCCGTAAATGCGACGCTCGCCGCGGGCGTTGACAGTGTCTCAGAGTCACCTGGTACCAGACCTTCACCAGTGGCAGAGAGGTATCATTGAAGCCATCCAATATCCCAACTTGCCGGACTGACATTTCAATTGCACACAGAGCATATGGCAGGAAGTGCCAGTGGTATTAATCAGACGGGAGACTGCCCGTGCTGTGTCTTTATTAGGAGGTGAAACACCAGACGACATTTAATTATTATCCGTACAATGATGCTCTACGGAGCGCGATCGACACACCTGGATGACTTACTGATGCTCAGTCCCAAGCCGGAAGCGACTGTAAGTGGAAAGATCCAACGCAGCTGCAAGCCCGCATCCGTCTGGAGCCAATGGGCCCCAGCCAGTCCATCGCACACCCTCCTCCTTGGTGTACAGACCATACGCGACCTCCAGTCCGACAATCGCCATCACTTGGCAGGGGGCTAGACGTTCTCCCAACGGCGGCGTTGTGTTGTAGCCGATATCCCGGAGCGTCTCCAAGGCATCCTTTAGCTCGCCGGCCGCGGCTACCCTCGTAGCGACACTCATGTCCCGCCCCCAGGATGATGACGTCTCAACATCCTTGAGCTCCATCTTGGCCGCGGGCCCAGGTGGCAGCACGTACAGGGCGACGCACTGGACGCGAACCTCTTTGGGGTCAAAGACCAAGGCCAGGTGCGTGTTGAGAAACGGGATGGTCACCGCCACCTTCTCCCCGCCCTCACCGAGCTGATCAGTGTACTTGATATCTCGGTCGAGAAATCCGACCTCCCAGTGCTCGTATCCGTCCTCCACGGGCCACAATCCCTCGAAGATGGCGAGCGGTACCTTCAGAGCCTTCTCCCACAGATCCAAGGAAAAGGGGAATTCGTCTTCTGGGTCGTCTGCGGGGACATTTGTGTTTCCTGCGCCTCTGTTCTCGGAGTGGCCCGGGGCCGCCTCCAGGGGCGTGGGGACGTCGGAGAGCGTTTCGTGCTCCGGGGGGTGACCGGGTTTAGGCTGGGCCCTGAACTGGGAGTCGGCAGTTTTGGAGGAGGAATCCGCGGCCGGTCGATGGTGTGACCGTATCGGGGCCCCAAGTTGCCTCCGCAGCTTCTCATCCGCCGTCGTCACCGCCCAGTCAACGCCTCCCGGCGGATCGTGCAATCCCTTCTCCTTCGAGTACACAAAAGCACCCATCTTGCCCCCCATACACACCACCGCCATGCACCCCTCCACCCACTGGTTTTCAACTGGGGCGGACCCCGCATATCCCTGATCCTGCATGAGTTCAATGGCCTCCAACAGCGCCTGCTCTGCGGCCTCTGAGGCGGCGTCGCTCATGCCTCGCACAACCCGAGAGAACGGGGAATCCGCGTCTTTGCCAGGCTCGCTGCTCGCGAGCGGGGGCGGCAGCACGGTCAAGGCGACGCACACGAAGCCGCCTTGTCTGAAACCGTTGACTCGGGCCTGGGGGTTGCCTGATGGCCGGGCGACCAGGAGCAAGCGAGCATCCTCCCGCGGAATGGTGACGGTAACCTCGTTCCCGTCCTGCGTCTCGGTGTAGCTGATGTCTCGATGGAACGGCTCGCTGTGGTACTGGAAGCCGTCCTCCTCGGGGAAGTTGGCCTGGAGAACGAAGAGGGGCTGTACCAGCATGGATTCGCGAAGAAAGGCTTGGAATTCGGGGCTGTTCTCTGCCGCTTCGCGCTCCCAATTCTGCTCGGCAGCCTCCCACATCTTGGGATCGTCGGACTTGCAGTCGGGCACGATGAGCCGGATTGGGGAGGCGGCGCCGTCAGGTTGGGCATCGCAGCTAGTCGATTTGGATCTCCGCCCCCAGCCGAGGATTCTGCCGAGGAAGTGGGGGGCCATTGATGCGTGGAAGTCAGAAGCGGTCGGTCGTGAACGAGTCGAGGTGGTGAGATTGCGGCGAATGGTCGCGAGACCTGGTCGACGCGTCGAATCGAGCACGTGTTGGAAATGGCGGATTGGCGGATTGCATGTGCACAACCGGACGCGACCGAGGAACGACATCATGCTCGTGCTTGGGTCGAGACGCGCGCCGCCTTCGGAGACAGATTGTGTGAAAGATGTTTCCTTGTCGTTTTTCTCTCTTCTCTCCTTTTCCCCGTCCAGAAACAGAAACTGGCTGACGATGGACGGCTAGGCGGCGCGCCTTCTCCAGCCGATCCAATCGGTTCCTGCGTTCAGTGTGCTGTAACGTTAAGTTGCGGTGGAGATCTGGTGGGCTGATTTGAAAGCCAACCGGGATCTTTGTGTTCCTCAGGTACCGGTAGGTAGCGGCTAGGCGCTTGTGCCTGGCTGCGCAGAGCGGAGCGGACCATGGTTGACAACAACATCGGACGAACACACCACTCCGAGAGGTGTTACCACAAAGCAGTACCTAGGTACGTCGGGATAGCCCTGGTTTGTTTGTTAGCGCAATAGGTACGACTTCCAGGGTCCGAGCCTCAACTTCAATATCCCCCTATTCAGCAACTTGACATTCAGTCTCAACGCAAAAAAGTCGAGCAGAGAGGAAGACTTACGGATATTCTCTTAGCCGAGCGGTCTTCTCTGCCTTAAAATTCGTTGTTCTGGCGTCGAGTTTGAGGTTCTCTCCAACCTTGGTCGTCAGGTCAGGCGCTAACGAACTTTCCAGGGTTGGAGTGTACAATGCAGGAACACCACGTTCTTGGCACTACTCTGTACCGCCAACGTTACAGCCGGATGTCATCCGGCTGCACGCTAGCCCCGATCTCTTCTTCCAGTCCTTATCCGTGCCTCAGCCCATGACTCCAATACTCCATGTTGTTGGCGGCCCGACCTCGAGTGTCTAGGCGCCTTGGCGCCGTTGGCGCCTGGTCGGATCGGGCATGTCGAACGCCCGACGAGGTCAGCCTACCTTAGTCCCCAGTTGTGTGAATCAAGTACGGATACTGTTGGTAGTAAGGCTCCTGCCCGACAAGGGCCCTGCCTTTCACTAGCTCTCTCTTTCGTAGCCCCCTTCTTCCAATCGGAATCGCCGGGAACATGAAGTCCATGGCGAAACCTTGCCGCCTGTGTACTCGGAAAAAAAAAAAAAAAATCTGCAATCTCGGGCGGGAATGACGGGAATTCCAGACTCGGACCGGATTGCGCAGGTTGCTACGACCCCGAGAATGGAGACTTCATCACGGATGTTGGTTCCATTTCCATGCTAACAGCTGAGGCGGGGGTAGAAAAAACTCAGGTTTGTGCCGTCCCTTCCGTGAGGTACTGTAGGTACATCCCGTGTACCTCAAGTTTGGGTCAGGTACCTAGGCAGGTACTTGCCTGCGGCGGTGAATGGTTCCATTGTTTTGCTAATCCTTGAGAATGCGATCCCACTCTGCTGGACCCCTATGTACCTTACCTACATAACATGGAAGCACAAAGCCTTTCTCACTGTGACCTTGTTGACAACTACCTACAACCTCTTGGCGCTTTGAGCCCTTGACTTTGTGGGTAATCTCGACATGCCCATCCTTTTCACGATAACCGACCGGCGAGAACCCTCAATGCTTGACGGTGCGGCCATGAAGACGCCAATCGGGAGACGGGTCGTACCTACAAGGGACATGGACATCCATGCCAGGCGAAGAAACCGTTGTGCCGCGGCTGCCGCCTCAAGGTGATCTCCACCCGGTGAGCAGGTCAAGTCAAGTTCCAGGTGGTCAAGCAGAGAAAATGCAATCCTTGACACAGACTTCCCCTCACCGGCTCATTTACCCTGGTCCACATGATAATTCTGGACGCTTGGGCTCCGAGATCACAACAGTGAAGGACATGATGCTCTCGGCAATCACAGAGCTCGAGTCCTGGCTGGCATCCGAAGATGACTGCAGCTCCTCCATAATGTGAGCAATTTTCGATTGCCTGGGCATCAAGACAAGAAGCACACGGCTGACTGGCATTGTCAACAGGCTTTCTCTGGCAGGAGAGGCGGTGGTGGGCCTCTATGTCGGGGCTGAGATTCACAAGCCGAGCGTGACGGGACTGATCCAGATGTTCGCCACCTTGGCGAGACAAAGCCCCGGAGCAGAGCAGTCAGCCCTCGAGGTGTGCCAGGATCAAACACCAAAGACATGGTCCTTCGGCATGTTTGCCGACTCGCGCGGCAACATCTCGGCGGTACAGAATGCCCTGCACGGCTGGAGTGAGGCCCGCTGCTTGAGTGGCGGCGATGAGAGGCAGGTCCGGGAGAATGTGGACCTGGACATGATCAGAGCGATCGACGTCCCGGTCGTGCTCGGCTTGACCTCGGGCTTTGGGCAGGAAGGGACGCCGCAAGCGTTCAAGCGCGACCTCACTGCAGCCCACCTGCACCTCACTCCTCGAGCGGACTGCCGAGCGATCCAGGTTGTGGCCGGGGATGGCTGCTGGTCTCTTGCCCAGCGCTGTGGCATCTCCCAGACCGATCTCGAGAACTACAACAAGGGCGTCTCCAGCTTCTGCAGCTCCCTCAAGCCTGGGCAGTATGTTTGCTGCTCCAGCGGGACTCTCCCAGACTGTAAGTGCACCATGCCCTCGGCCGGGGGTCTGCTTCATGTCATGAACCTGTTGCCTTCTCAAATATTCGCACCAGCTCACCACTAACATAACCTTCCCTTAGTCTCACCCAAGCCGAACCCCGACGGCTCTTGCGCTTCATACACCACCGTCAAGGATGACAACTGCTTCGACCTCGCCGCCAAGTACTCTCTCACCATCGACAAAATCTACGAGCTCAACAAAAACACGTGGGGTTGGGCGGGCTGCGACGCCATCCAGCCAGACCAGAAAATCTGCCTGTCGACCGGATCGCCGCCGATGCCCGCCGCCATCCAGGGCGCCCAGTGCGGCCCTCAGAAGGAAGGCACGCAGCCGCCAGCAAGCGGCGTCGCGCTCAAGGACTTGAACCCATGCCCGCTTAATGCCTGCTGCAACATCTGGGGCCAGTGCGGTACGACGGAGGATTTCTGCACCGAGGCGCCCGCCGACACTGGGGCGCCCGGGACATCGCAGCCGGGGAAGTACGGGTGCATTTCGAACTGCGGCATGAGCATCGTCAACAACGCGGACCCGCCTGCGTCCTTCTCCCGCGTGGCTTACTTCGAGGCCTGGAACCAAAACCGCCGGTGCTTGAACATGAACGTCACCAACATCGACACATCCAAGTTTACCCATGTCCATTTCGCCTTTGGGGACATCACGCCCGACTTCAAGATCGACGTGAGCAAGGTCCAGGCCCAGTTCGACCTCATGAAGTCCATGACGGGCATCAAGCGCATCATCTCGTCTGGCGGCTGGGCCTTCTCGACCGAGGCTCCCACCTACAACATCTTTCGCACCGGTATAACGGCCCAGAACCGTGCTTTGCTCGCCACCAACGTCTACAACTTTGTTACGGAGCACAACCTGGACGGCGTCGACTTTGACTGGGAGTACCCGGCTGCCCCAGATCTCCCCGACATCCCTGCCGGCATTATCCAGGAGGGACTCGACTACCTTGAGTTCCTCAAGGCGGTCAAGCGGAGGCTGAGAACCAAGTCCGTCTCGGTCGCCGCTCCGGCCTCGTACTGGTACTTGAAGGGCTACCCAATGAAGGACGTTGGCGCCGTTGTGGACTACGTCGTCTACATGACATACGACCTCCACGGGCAGTGGGACTACGGCAACAAGTGGGCCAGCCCGGCCTGCGAGGAAGGCAACTGCCTCCGCTCCCACGTCAACCTGACCGAGACGACCAACGCGCTCGTCATGATCACCAAGTCGGGCATCCCGGCCAACAAGGTCTTTGTCGGCGTGACGAGCTACGGCCGAAGCTTCCGGATGGCCGAGAAAGGGTGCATCGGGGACATGTGCAGGTTCCTGGGTGAGGGACCAAAGAACAAGACGTCTCTGGCCGCCAAGGGCCTCTGTACAGGCACGGCTGGCTACCTGGCCAACGCCGAGATCCGCGACATCATCGAGTTGGCCAAGGACCCCGACAACGGCTATACGGCGTCGACGTACCACAACCACGCTTCAAACTCGGACGTCTTGGTCTACGACGATCTTGAGTGGGTGTCGTACATGACCGACACCACCAAGGAGACAAGGGCCAACTGGTACAAGAGCCTCAACTTTGGAGGCGTGTCGGACTGGGCCGTGGACCTGGATCGCGACTATGGGGGATATGGCATCGGCGAAGGCGACGAGGAAGAAGACACAAGCGGTCTGTGGTGCGATCCCGACATTCACTACGACAGCCTCGAGGCGTTGGAGGCGGCCGCGAGCACCGTCACCCCTGGATGCCACGTCATCTATACCCTTGAGGTCCTCGAAAGAATGCTGGTCTCGGCCGTGGCCAACTACAGCGACGTCAACAACGGATACGACTCCAAGTTCGATTCCTACCGAGACTATATGAAGAATGCTCTCCCGGATCAGCTCTCTCGGTTCATTTACTGGCGAGGTCCCGATGGAGGCAGCGACTTCCGAGGCAAGGGACAGCAGTACTTTGACTGCGACTTCAAGGGAGATGCGGACATAACATGGCAGGGTCCTTGCCCGGTTCCCGACGACGTAGTCGGCCCGCGGTATATGGGCGTTTGGGATCTGAAGATGACGCTCAGGGACTCGGATGGGTTCGACAAAGCTCTCTCCGAGCTCGGGATCGAGCGAGATTGGGTCTTTTTTGACGAGTACTCGGACAAGATAACCTGCCAACCGACCCAGGGCGGCACCTCATCGTGCCTCGGCTTTGAGTTGATCATCAAGGGTTACCCCAAGATCAAGCCGGATTGGGAGGTGCCGAACCCCAAGGACATCATCGACGGGATCATGCCCAACATCACGGAGCTGCAGATCCAGTTGATGAATGGAATTGCTGAGGTCGGCTTTGGTTCTTGGGAGGGAAACAACTCGGACGTGGTCGAGGTGCTCTCCATGCCCGTCTTGATGTTGGTTCAGGCTATCGAGGGCATGGCGCAGGCGAAGGAGATTGGGGGGGACTGGCAAGACAAGAAGAACCTCGACCTCGCCGTTGACATTATTGGCGCTGTGCTCTTTTTTGTTCCCGCCGTCGGCCAGTTCTCGGCGGCGGTCGCAGGTCTGGCGAGGCTGGCACGCATGTTTGCGGTGCTTGGAGCCACAAGCGGACTCGGCATGAGCATCGTCGACATTGTTGAGAACCCGGAATCTGCACCCTTGGCAATTGCCGGAATGCTCATGGGGGGGAGGATTAGGTCGCCAAAGGAATTCGCAGTTGCCGCAGGGCTTAGGCGCGGCTTGAGCTCTGCTGTGAAGGATGGTATGGGCGATGCTTCAAGAGCAAAGACAAGTCGTTGACCAACATCGTCAAGGCCTGCCGCGGGTAGTGCGTGGGTAGTACCAGGTAATATGTTCTGGTGGCAATCGCGGGTTCGCGTCTCTGTTCTGATTGAGCTGGAAGCTCGCCGGAGCTGGAGGGAGTTGTTGAGTCCAGTCAGGACTGACGAGCAGTTCATGTCGCGCAAACGGCTGGGGCCAGAACTTCTCTATCGAGCCTTCGCCACTCTGCGAGAGTCGAGCCAACATAGGTAGATGTCAGCAATCACGCGTTCACGTTAAAGGTATTACCAGGTATTTATTCCTCATTCATGTGAATCATGTCCGGCATTGTTGATTTCCATGGTCGACGCAAACGGGGAGTGGAAACCCGGATGACAACCTCCAAGCCCACTCAGTGTGTAAGGCAGGTATTCAACTCTTGTCCCAACCGTGAGTGTTTGGCAGTGCCTTCCACAGGTGTTTCCTGTTCTTCCATTTCTTTGCTGTGAGCAATTCCTGCTGCCTAAAAACGACAAAAGCGGGTCTTGTGAACCACCGTAAACTCTGACCATTGTTGGTTCAGAAATGACATTCAATTTGCCTTCCAGGTTTCCTGCCGCACCAGCATTTCACAAACACCAAGAAGTCGACCTGGAAACAAGAAGGGGAGCGGTCCGGCCAAGCGAAGGTCCGAAACCACCTACCACGACCTCTCCAAGCCCGAAACTGAGTCGCGATCCAACGATCTCAAGGGCGGAAATGGAAATGAACACGGAGGAAGCGATTCAAGCGAAGACGGGCGGCGGCAGCGACAAAACCGCCGAGCAGCCCGACGTTCTTGAGGTTTCGCTTCGCCAGCAAACCCCAGCACAGCTTGACACAACCTCCGGATCCGATTCGACGCGCGGCTCTCAGCCAAAAATGCAGCAGCAGTCCCGCGACGGACTGGTGTGGGACGACAGCGGGATCGATCCTGTTCCGCGGTGGGGACGCGAGCCTCAGCTCGACACGATTCTCCAAGTCTGCCGGAAGGTCCTGGCCCTTAAGCCCGAGGAACGCTGCGGCGCCAAATTCCACGCCGAGGGCTGCTTCAACAAGGTCTACTTCATCGACACTCCCCAGGGCAGGTCCGTTATGCGAGTTTCGCTGCCCGTCGATCCCGGCCACAAGACCCGGGGGGAGGTGACGACTTTGCGCTGGATCCGCCGCATGACCCACGTTCCTGTCCCCAAAGTCATTGCGTTTGACGACACCCAGGACAACGAAATCGGCTTCGAGTGGATCTTCATGGAGCTGATGCCCGGCGTCTCGGCGTACAAGAGGTGGCGCAAGTTGTCCATGGTCGACAAGACATGGCTTGTCGAGCAGGTCGCAGAGTTTCAGAGCCAGCTTTTCCGCCACAGCCTCAACGACGCCAATTTCCAATCCATCGGCACGCTCGCTCCCGCCAGCAGCACGAACCACCCGGACCAGTCCGGCAGCGGCCCCAAGCCCGACCGGATCGTGTCACGCGTCTTCTTCCTCGGCGACCATTTCCACTACGACATCGCCCGCGGCCCCTTCCGGTCCAGCCATGATTGGCTGAGCGCCTACCTCAGCATCGTCCGCCAGGAGCAGTCGGACGTGCTGGCAAGGGAAGAAGGAGACGAAGACGACCGCGAAGAGGCCGAGGATTGCCTGCGGGTCGCCACCAAGTTGACGAAGCTGCTTCCAAAGATCTTTCCGCCACTCCAGGAGCCAGCCGAGCAAACCGTGTTGTGGCACGACGACCTCTCCCTGCAAAACATCCTGGTGGACGACGACGGGAAAGTCACGGCGCTGATTGATTGGGAGTGCGTCTCGTGCAAACCGCTTTGGGTGGCGGCTGAGATGCCCAAGTTTCTGCTCGGGGCAGCGCGGGACGAGGAGCCTAAGCGGCATGAGTATGGAGACGCCAGCGACGATGTCAGGGGGTCGGATGACCTGGACGACGAGGGGAAGACGGAGCTGTATTGGATTCACCTGATGGAGTATGAACAGACACAGCTGCGCAGGGTCTACGCCGCCAAGATGAAGGAGCTTTGGCCGCAGTGGGAGACGGAGGTCAGGTACTCGGCCTTGAAGTTGGACTTCTTTGGCGCTGTTGGCCGCTGTGCCGCCGGGTGGTATCTGAAGCGGACAGAGCAATGGGTCGATGCCGTGGAAGGAGGCGCTTTTCCTCGCTTGATGGACGTTCTCAGCGGGGCATATGCCAACAGTCATTGAAACGCCGTCTCGGTCTGGTCTCACCCCTTCGCGTAGCCAGCGCTTCACTTGATTTCGGTGGAAATCTGCTGGGTCCGAGCTTGTGGCATGCCAGACGAAAGATGGGTAACGATGGGTAGAGCATCATGGATGGCGAAGGAGCGGAGGGGCCACGGGGATAGACGGGTGTTGTACAAGGGCACGCTGTGTACCTACCAGGTATGGCTCCTTGCCAGGAAAACATAGACTTTCGCGTCGTGTGTATCCCGTGGAAACTACTGCCTGATGAGACCTGGTTGCCGAAGTCTTGTTGCTGGGTTCAGCGCATTTTCCAGCAGCCGCAAGAGGTGTTTTCCCTCCATTCCTCCACGGGCCTGGCGGCGTCCCACCCGGCCGCCCATATGCAGACTTTCCATCGGGATAGGTATGTTTCAGTGCGGTTCACAACAGGGTTTCCTTGCCAATAGCTGGCTGGGATGTGCCGTGAAGTGACAGTTCAGCCTCCCATTTGCTGCGGACAAGACAGTGGAGGATTTCCGGTGGCTTCGAGCCTGCATGCGGATTTTCGGCGTTGACAGTGATTGGGGCGTATCACAGCTTTCTTTGAGCTTGGCTCGGACGATCAGCTCCCACTAGATCGGGGGTTGCCAATGAATGTGTTTCGGGCGGTGGGAACACCCGAATGATGGCAGAGCCCTGACTCGAGCTGGGTTATATCAAGTTCCCCTGTCCTCTCCTTGAGCTCCGTTACACTTGATCCCATTTATTGTTCATGACACAGACCGTGCCTCTTCAGATCCTCCATCACTCAGTGATCTATCCACCATGCCCGCCATTTTACGACCAACCAACTTCCTACACACTCGGGACGCCACAGACCCAAACACTCCTCCCCCGTTCCCGCCCTTCCATAACCCAGACACCGACAATGACGGCAGCTCGGGGCCCTTCCCGATCGACCCCAATGACCACGACGAAGGACTCTCCCCTGGCATCATTGCTGCCATACTCGTGTCCATCTTCGTCTTCTTTCTCATCGTTACGGGTCTTCTCGCCCTCCTCAGCCGTCACCGACGAAGAGCAAAGGAGGACGAGATTGCCCTGAAGGAGGAGACTCGGTGTGCCTCGGTCTCTGAGGCTGCCACCTCGGGAGCGCTTGACCCGCCGCCGCCGTATGAGGAGGTACATGGCATGAGCCAGCATCACGCCCGGGAGCAGAGGTGGGATAGTGGGAGTGGTGTTACTCGCGAGGAGGAAGAAGGTTCGATGGGTCCACATGCAACGATTACGGATGGGATTCAGCCTGGGAGGCACAGCGGCTTGGAGGTGCGTTAGGGTATCTACCAATGGAGGACTTTTGGGAGGATACATGAGCTGGGTCTAATTATCCTACGGAAAAGGCTCGACGGGCAGACGAGAAAACGACTGGAGACTGGATATGATGATTTCAAGTTCGATATGGAACGATAATCCAGGTACCTCTAATAATTGCAGCAATTGAAAAACAAACTGCTGCCATAAAAACTGCTAATCTCTTCCCTTGCACCTTTCAGCGTCCATCAACAACCACCCTCCCCTACCTTACTCACCAACATCCTGCGGAATCTCAAAGCTCACCACCTCCCCATACCTCTTCACCCCCCACTCCCCCAACCCCTTCACCAGAGCCTCCGCAAACCCCCCATCAAACTCCCTCCCGTCCCCCACCCAAGCCAACCTCCCCGTCCGCCAGCTAACCCACCCCTCGACAGCCACCTTGCCCTCCCAATCCCTCAGAATCCCCACCGCCACATCGACAACCCTCTTCTTCTCGTCCCCTCCAGGCACCCGCTCCTCGTCGTCACAGATGTACAACACCGTGGCGCCACACTTGCCGCAGAATGTTCTCCTCACGTTCTCCGACGACCGGTACACCTTCATCGTGCCAAACCCGTCAAGCTTATCAGCAGAGATTTGGGGTTGGATACACCACAGCGGGACAAACGTCCAGCCCACGACGTGCGAGCCCGAGACGAGTCTGCAGTCGCGGCAGACACACAGACACGCGACGCGTTTGAGGTCGGATTGTGGGCCTGTGGCTTTTCCAAGGGGGTCGGTATCCTGGGAGGAAGGAGTTGGACTCGCGCGGAGGTAGCGCTTTAAATACGGGTCGGAGATTTCGCTCTCTGACGGGCGCGGGATGGTGAAGCGCACGCCGGCGCAGTGGCATTGCGCCAGGAGTAAGTCCTTGTCATCCAGATCCGGCTTGGGAGGCTGGGCGGAGGCTAAAGGGAAGTGCGTGTCGTTAGGGGCCGGGTTCCAGACGTGGATCGGGCGGGAGTTGATGGACGGCAGCCAGGTGGACAGGTTGGGTTCGGTGGATGGGGTGGTGAAGCAGTGCGAGCGGATCTGGAAGGTTGCTTCGTCGTGGACGGTAAAAATGGACGTGGCCACGCGCCACTCGGGTTTGCCTGTGTCTGGGTCCGGCTTGAGGTCGCGGTCGCCGATGTGGCAGCCGCAGGTGCTGCAGAAGAGGCGTTCCGAGGCGGCTTGAGGGGAGTGGATGTACCCTGTGAGGGAGCATTCTATCGAGGATGGTGAGATGAAGTCCGGCTCGACGCCATTGGGGAGGGACGCGTGGAAGCAGCTGAGCGTGCCATGGGTGTAGCGGCAGATGCTGCAATGGCAGAGATGGACCGGCAGCGGGAGGGCAGACGTCGGGACCCTGACTCGGAAATGGGCGGACTTGCAGTGACACTGGGCCGTGAGCGTCTTGTAGGCGGACGAGAGCTGCTGCGGGAGATGGAGGTCGGCGGCCATTGTGAGGTTGTTTGGTGAAGATGTTGTTCGGCGAAGATGTTCTTGGTTCGGTTTTTAATGGATTCCAGCCAGGCTGCTGCGTCATTGGAAGAGTTCCAATCTGCAACCTTGGACCCCGCACAACAAAGGGCGCCTGGGAATACCGGTAAGCGGCCACTCAGGTTGTTCCGTCACTCAACCCTGGCATTTTGAGGGGAAATATAGGGTTTTTTGAAGAAACCATTACTGGATGCTGATTCACGGTTCACCACATTTCATTCACTTCTTGGGGTGATAGATTCTTCCGTTCTTGCTCCGTCTCTTGTAGCTGACAAATTTTCTCATCCTGTTTACTTGTGAAGACCGAACTTGAGCCTGAAAGTCATCTTCCATGAGAACATATACCGAGACGAGCACACAGTCGCAATATACGTGCACAGCAAACCCTCTTTAACAACCCCAGTGACTCTCCATCTCATTTGCTCTCATCCATCTCCCTCCCATAACCCCTTCCCCTCACTCCTTATTATACCTTGATCCCCTCCCGCTCCAAAAACTCGAATCAACCTTATCATCCGCCGCCGGATCCGCCTTGCCATGCTTCTTCTCAAAATCCCGATTGTGCGCATCCACCTCGGCCTGCTGCTCCTTGGTCAGGTTGGGCTTCTCGCCCGGCACGCTGGCGTTGCTGATCTTGGGCTGGGGCGGCGCGTGGCGGGAGCTCTCGAGCGGCGGGCCGCCGCCCGTCCGGCCGCGGGCGTCGCCTGAGGCGAGGGTGTCTGGGATGGGTCCCGCCGTCGGGCTGGAGCCTGTCTCGACGGCTTCCTTGCTGCGGGATCCGCCGCTGTGCGCGCTGGCTTTTTCGGCGGATTTGGGGGAGGAGGTGTTGCCGTTGCTGTAGGGGCGGAGGGAGCGGGGTGCTGTTGCTCGCAGGATTCCTGTGCCGGCTGGCCTGCTAAGTCTCAAAGGCAGGGAAATGAAACGGGGCGTCAACATGGCTGCTTCGATTCGGGTTCAAAAGGTCTGAAACGGGTTCGCTGAATCGCTGGGTGATTGAGGGTGGCTTGTGATGTGTTAAATGAAGGGTCGGCAATTCAGCTCTTGCAGCAATATTTCAATGTCCTGAGAAATTGAAGATGAATTCTCGGAGTCCTGGATGTTTGATGCTGGTAATTGTGTTTGGAAGGAAACACTGCAATGGATAGTCGATGACCACTGCCTGTCAATGACATCATCGCCACCTGCCTGACGCTGGAACAGGTTCGCCCAGACTTTGATGCGCTGCCATGGGATTTTCCCAAATCTCGATGTAGAGATTAAAAGCAGGTGGATCAATCTGAGTGGGAATCAAGACGTGCAGTCTCAGCTCATAACTCAACTTGAACCATGGACCATGGGATTACGCAGACAGCTCGCATTGAAAGCGAGCTGCGACTTGAGCACTTCCCAAAGTGGAAAGCTGAAAAGGGATTAAAGATGTCTTTTGCCAAGGCGGGTAGTGGGTCCGCAACTCCGGACCGATCAGGGTCCAGAAAACTTCACCGGTAACACCACAGTCCAATGACCTTGACAAATGCGAATGTTTCAGGCCGTGGTACCAGCTGAACGCATGGGCATCTTCCCTCGGGTGCTCTTGGAGACAGGCGCTACCTGTAGAGCAAACAAGGGATGTCGGCCCGAGTGTTGCCGTCTCACGGCAGGAGGTAGCCTCTTTCATTGGTCGCAGCCGCCTAAATCACAAAGCATAAGAACCACCCCGAGCGCCGCCTCGCCCTCAGGACCAGATCTACCGAGACAAACGACATGCAGGTGATGGCCGACTCAGTATCCGCGAGTTCAGCCCTGGACACGCCGGCACCGCGGCTGATCATGCCCCAGGCCCCCCTCACCACACGCATCAAGAATGCCGCCATCATCTTTGCCTTGAAGAACCTGCTCGTCGCGCCCATCTTCTACCTCACCAAGTTCACAAAGCTCTTTACCTCCCCCTCCGAGCACGAACCCGACTTAGTCAAGACCTACCCCATCCGCAAATCCCTAACCGTTCGCATCTTCTACCCTCCATCCCACCGCACCACCCCACCAAACACCACCAAACTCCCCACCCTCCTCACAATCCACGCCGGCGGCTTCACCCTCGGCCATCCCTCCTCCACCGACAACTGGAACCGCGCCTTCTCTACCCGCCACACCTTTCTCGTCATCGCCCTCGACTACTCCAAAGCGCCCTCCTCCCCCTTCCCGACCGCAATCCACGACCTCGAAGCCTTGATTATCTGCATCCTCGCCGATACCACCCTCCCCATCAACCCCAACCGCGTAGCGATTGCTGGATGGTCAGCAGGCGGTAATCTAACCCTGGCGGTCTCCCAGCTGCCGTCGTTAAGGGGGAAAGTTCAGGCGGCAGTGCCGATGTACCCTCCCCTTGACATGGTGACCCCTTACGAGACCAAAGCGCGTGGGAGGCGGTATAAGAGTGAGTTAGGTGGGTTTCGAGGCAAGGAAGAAGACTTCCAACTGGGTCTGGCGGATGTCTTTGACTGGGCTTATTTGAACCCGGGGCAGAGGTGTGATGACCCGCTTGTTAGTCCGGTGTATGCTCCTCGCGAAGACCTGCCGAGGAATATATTTTTTGTCGCATGTGAGTTGGATATGTTGGCTCATGAGTCGTGGCGGTTGGCGTGGCGGTTGGCGGGGAAGAAGGTGCCTGGGCTGGAGGAGGTGGTGGGAAGGCAGGAAGTGGTTGGACATGGGGTGGTGATTACGCAGGGGGATGAGAGGTTTGCGTGGGAGGTGAGGATGGAGGATGGGGCGAGGTATAGGTGGCTGCTTGTGCCGGATACGGTGCATGGCTTTGATCAGAAAGATGTTCAAGGGATGGCGAATGATACGGCGTTTTTGGAGGATGCGCACATCAAGACGGATAGGGTGATTGACCTAATAGGGGAGTGCTTGTTGGAGGGGCCACTGAAGGCGGACTCGTAGTTGAGCCCTGGGAGAGGCTTGGAGCACTTGGTCAGATCTTGTGAGACTCGACAGTCGTTCTGTGTGTAAGATACCCTCGGAGAGAGAGTATTCACGTTCCTCATCGCAGAATGAAAATATCCTGAAATGCAATACCGGTACATCCATCGAGCCCGTGTCCAGATAACCCACTGCTATCAAACATCAAAAGAAGAACCAAAACCAATATGTAACTACCCGGCCGCTCGCCATGCACGCTCACGCTCACACAATCACATACTCCTTAAGCACATCCTCCAAACCCTCCACCTCACCCCCCTTCGCATCCGCCCAAACCTCATGCCCCTTCGCACTCCCCCTCGCCCTCCCATCCGCCGCCCAAATCTCCATCACCGCATTCTTCAACGACGCATCCACATTCAGCCCCTGCAGCCTCTCCACCCTGCTCTTCACAGGATCACTCGACCTGGCCGTATCCCACACCGGATCCTTCATCTCATACAACATCTCACACCGATGCAGCATCTCATACACCCTCGGCTCCACATCCACCACATCCAGCTGCAGATCCCTCCCCAGCGAAATCTCGAACCCCTCCGGGTTCCAGCGGTGCACATTCCCCAGCGCAATCGACGTACACCCGTCCTCTTGCGTGACCCGGAACCCGGGCACCATGGCCTGCACGTCGGTGCTCGTGTGGCCCACAAGCCGGACGTGCCACTGCCGCCACTTGCCCGAGCCGTTCCATTCCGGTCCAATGGTCAGCACGCCCTCGGCCTGGTTCCATGTGATGGGTGTGCGGACGTAGGCGCTGAGCGCGACGTCGTTGTTGCCGTCATGGTCCGTCTCGGGCTCCTCGACCAGCTCAAACTGCGCGTCCTTGCCCACCACAAGAAGGATGGTGATTTCTGTCGGCCGCGGAGACCCGTTGGCCAGCTTGGCGCTGCTGTCGAGCGGGAGGATGGTGCCCTCTTTCGCCAGGACAGGAATCTGCGACAGGTCGCGGTGCAGGTGCATGTACCGCCCGCCGTCGTACACGAGGTGCGGGTGGAACAGGTCGATGTAGCGCCCCGGGGGCAGCCACGCGCGCACGCCGCCCATCAGCGTGGTAGTGCTGTTGGGCGAGGTGATGGGCGCCACGATCAGGTCCGGCCCGAAATAGTACTGCGTTGGCACCGTGTAGGCCTCGGCGTCCTTGTGGTTCCAGTACATGGGCTGGATGAGCGGCTCGCTCTCGTAGCTGGCGCGCACGTTCATGGTGTAGAGAAAGGGGATCAGGCGGTGGCGGAGACGCAAAAAGTCCTTCATGATCTTGCCGGCGCCCTTCTCGTAGTTCCACGGCTCCCTCGAGTTCCACGGGCTCTTGTTGGAGTGCAGCCGCAGGATCGGCGAGAAGCAGCCCAGCTGCACCCAGCGCACCGTCAGCTGGTTGGACCGCACGCCGCCCCAGTGCCCGCCGATGTCGTGGCTCCACCAGCCGTAGCCGATGTTGGACGCCGTCGCCGTGAACTCGGGCTGGAACTCGAGGCCCTCCCACGTGGTCTGCGTGTCGCCCGAGAAGCCGATCGGGTACCGGTGCGAGCCGGCGCCGGCATACCGCGAGAAGGTCAGCGGCCGCTGCAGCGTCTTGAGGTTGCGCTTGCTCGTGAGGTAGTGGTAATGGTTCAGCACCCAGAGGGGGTCCACGCCGGGGATCTTGGTCCGGTTGCCCTGCTGCCAGTCGATCCACCAAAAGTCGACGCCTTGCTTCTCGAGGGCGAGCTTCAGCACGTCAAAGTAGACGTCGAGGAACTTGCGGTCGGTGCAGTCAAATCCGATCGGCTCGCCTTTGGAGGGGTCGCGACCCATGGCCTTGGCTACCGGCTCGTACAGATCCTCAAACGCCCGGATGCCGTCCGCCGGGTGGTCGTTGAGTGGTACCTTGAGATTCCGCTTGTGCAGTTCCTTGAGGAACCCCTCCGGGTCCGGAAAGAGATGGCGGTTCCAGCTGTAGCCTGTCCATCCCGAGCCGTAGCCAGGGGGGAGGTTGACCTTGTGCCAGTCCATGTCGACCACGCCCACGTTGAGCGGGATACCCTCCCTCTTGAAGTGGTCCATGAGCTCCAGATACTCGGCGGCTGAGTACTCGTGGTACCTCGACCACCAGTTGCCCAGCGTCCAGCGGGGGAGGACGGGCTGGTTCCCCGAAATGCGGTAGAAGTCCTTGATGGCGGCCTTGTGGTCGCCGTTGTAGGCGAAGACATAGCCGTCGATGCGACCAGGACGCCGCGTGGCAATCCAGCCGTCCTCAAACAGCATGGACTTGCTGTCATCGAGAACGGCATAGGCCTTGCGGGACAGGACACCCGGCTCTAGCTCGACGCGGCCGTAAGCACCATCAAGGGTCCTGGCGGTGCCGCCCAGGTCGCCGTAGCTCTTGCCGTCATAGTGCCAGACATCGTCGGCGACTTTGACAGACAGTCCAGACGAAGAGAAGGCCTTCTTGTCGTATTTGAGGTGGAAGTAGTCGGTGATGATCTCGAGGCGGTCGTCGGCGTCGATCACGCGGTAGTGCGGGGCATCAAACCACCGGAACAGCGCAAAGGTCGACACGCGGTCCTCGAAGCCGCCGTCCTCGGACCATTCATAGCGGAGCAGCCGGTCGGTCAGGACGCTGAAGCGGTAGTGCCTCCCCGAGACAATGGCCTTGGGGTTGGTCGCTGGCCTGCTGGGGAACGAGTACCGGCTGCTGGCCATTGTCTGCCGTTAATGACCGGACAGGCGATGAGAGGGAAGCAAGAGAATGACCCTGAGATTGTCAATGGAAAAATGGAGAATCCCAACTCTGCGACCAAGATGAGACGAGGAGGTTGTTGCAGGTTCATTTTCTTATTCAGCTCAGATTCCCCAACTTCTCCGATTCATCAACCGCGGAATCCGGCCACTCCTTCCTGGCTCGTCCTGGGTCAGCTGCTCCCGCCCCTGTGCATCCCTGTCACCCCGCATCACGACCAGCGCCTTGCACACCACACCTGCCCTCACCTGACTTTGAGCAGCCAATCATGGCCGGGGCGCGGGATTGGCTGGCAACGAGCTTGCTCCCTTCCTTCCCAATCCAGACCACAGGCACCAACCTCGCCAATTCTCTACCGCCGTGCTCGAGTGTCACGGTCCTGAATGTGCTTTTCAATTTCCTCTCCCCTACATGCTCAGGTCTGGAGACATGTGAAGAGTCTTGTCCTTCTCAACGCCCGATGGGCCGATATTGTGCGACTCAGACATGTCTCAGATATGAGAGAACATCCTGGCCCTGTGACAAGACTTAGTGGGTTATGACCGGTTTGAGGTTGCATGAGAATTGGCGAATGCCTCAACTCGAGATGAAGAAGAGGCTGGATGCTATGCGGGCCGGAAATGTTTTAAGTCTGTGACAGCTTGTACGCCCATCTTGGGGGTGCTTAGGACCTGCATGTTCTGTGTCGTACTTGAAGCTCATGCACTTCAGGTTCATGTTAATGCTCATCTGCCACCAATATCTAGCCTCACCTACACCTCCGCCTCATCCATATTCCTCACAAACAACACAAACCACCTCACCGCATTCACATGATTCCTCACACTCACCCTCTCATCCACAGTATGAATCTTGCCCAACCCCGGCCCATCCTCGGGATCCAGCCCCGGCGCAAACCGAAAGATATGCCTCGTCAAATCCCAGTAATACCTCGTATCCGTATTCCCCGTCATGATCCCCGGCGTGACAACCACCTCCTCGCCGTACAGCGCCCTCGTCGTGCCCGCCAGGACAGAGAACGGGCTCTTGACGGATCCATCCGCGGGCGTCACGGGCGCGACTTCGAGGTCGTGGTCTGAGTTGGCGAGGATGATGGATGAGGGTCCTTCTTTGCCGTCGAAGGCGTGTAGGGTGAGGTTGTATTTCTTTGCGATGTTTCCGGCGAGGGAAGTCAGGCGGTCCTTGACTACCTGTGTTGTCTCGCCGATGTTGATGCGGTGGTTGACGACCACGGTGGCGCGCTCCGGCAAAGCGTTGACCTTGATCCCGCCCGAGATGACGTCGACTGCCTGCGAGGTCTGCATGAGGTACTTGATGTCGGGGCCCTGCTTGGCCGCTTCGAGAGCGAGGTGGTCGGGTTTGGCGTTGCATGTCTCGTGGTGGGAAGACGAGCGCCGGCGGCCCAGGAGTTTCTTGAGTTTGTGCGGGAACTCGGGCGAGTACGCGGCGCCACATTGGAGCTGGGTGTAGTAGGGGTTTGCGTCGACGAGGCGGGTGCGGTACTGCTCCGACTCGATCTGGGTGATCAGCTCGCTGAGGATGCCGATGCTGGTGTGGTCCGAGGGGATCGACGAGTGTCCGCCGGGCGTCCGGACCGTGATGTGGATGTCGGTGTAGCCCTTCTCGGCCGTGCCGGGCTTTGCAAACAGCGTGCCCCATGTCTGTTCGAATCCGCTGCCCTCGTCGACAATGACGGCGATGCCGTCTTTTCCGTACCGTTTCTGGATGAAGGCGGCGAGGTGCGAGGCACCCTGCCTGCCGGAGCACTCCTCGTCAAAGCCAAAAGAGAGCAGGATGGTCCGCTTGGGCTGGAAGCCGGCCTCGAGCAGCAGCTCCAGCGTCTCCATGGCGGCGATGAGCTGGTTCTTGCAGTCGCTGGCGCCGCGGCCCCAGATGTACTTGCCGTCGTACTCTCCGCTCCAGGGGGGATACGTCCAAGAGCTTATGGTCTCGGGCGGAACCGGCACCGTGTCCTGGTGCGCCATGAGCAGCGTCGGCTTCAGCGCCTCGTCGGTGCCGTTCCACGTGTACAGCAGGCCATGGGTGTTGACCTTCTCGACCAGTAGCTTGCTGTGGATGAGCGGGAAGGTCTGCTCAAGATACTGGTGGAAGTTGTAGAAGACGTCCCATCTCGGGTCCTCGCCGATGACTCCGAGGTCGTCAAACGACTCGGTCTTGACCTGGACCGCGCCGGACAGGCGGCGGATGGTGGCGTTCCTGAAGGCGCTGCTGGTGATGTGGTCGTACACCTTGTCAAGAGTCGAGTCTTTGCTTGGCAGCAGCGGTTCCGGCTGTGCGCATCCCGATTTGAAGTCTGCCTCTCGTCCTGCATGTCCAGGCAGGCGACCAACGAGCCCGAGATCTGGGAGAGGGACGAAGAACAGGGCCAACACAAAAATCGCCAGAGTGACCATCTTGGTCTTCAAGTTTGACCGCCTCTGATTCCCGGGTCGGGGCCCTCCTTCGAGAGGCAGCACGGGCGCCGCTGCCGACTTCATTCTGTCGTCGCGAAAAGGCTTGTTTTGAGTTTTGGTTGTTGAGGAGGGGCTGTGAAACATTTGGCGTTGACCGTGGACGCCACTGAAGGTTGAAATACCAAGACCGGCAAACCCACTGTGGAGCAGGGATCTGCCGAGCAACCATGGAAGTCCTCGGCCTTCTTCTTTGGGATGATAGCGCAACACTTTGCGATAGGGTCTGCCTGCCTTACGTAAATGGCAGTTTCTGTACTGCCAGCATGTAGAGCGTGTTGAGATTGGAACTTAAATACTTTCCATAGGTCCAGGTGCTGCTCACCTCAGTCGCTCATCCATCTGCTGTCAGGTTGGAAAAAATTCAAAGGTAAAAAAAAACCTCAAAAAAGAAAAGAAAAAGAAAAAAAGAAAAAAGAAAAAACAGACCGATGGAAGACCAGGCCAAAAGGCTGAAGGGGCCTTGACGTCGGTAATAGTGTTAGCTCAACAACAAGCTCGATTTGAAGATAGGGATAGTCAATCTGAATCTCACTAGAAAGGCGACATGGAAAGAAAGAAAGAAAGAAAGAAAGAAAGAAAGAAAGAAAGAAAGAAAGAAAGAAAGAAAGAAAGAAAGAAAGGAAGAAAGAAAGGGGACAGTGGGAATAATTACAGATAAACTGGATGAGATATCTGGTAGGGAGACCACAACGGGAATGGGTCTCCTCCTCGGCCCCGATGAAGGACCCAATGGCATCCAGAACCAGCTCAGTCGAAGCTCTAAACTGAGAAACGGTGGACAGCTAGTGACCGGGACTTCAGAAAGTGTGTCCAGCAACTGGCTGAAAGCCGCTGAGTAAAAGGGAAGTCCGTTCCGGCCGACGCGGCTGCTTGGGCTTCCAATAAAACTCCCACGTCCATTGAATGAGTTGGGCGGGCTTAGACCCAAACCCCCCCTTCCCTCGAAACTTGAATGTAAGTTCTTGACATAACTTCATATGATTTGAGGTTCTTGCAAGCCTCCACTGATTACGCGTCAGCGCAATAGTCCTTACGGATGATCATCTTGTTCGCGTCGTGACGCGTCCCGTCCTTTAAGGGGGTGCCTCGGCTTCGGCTTTGGCCTGGATATAAACCGGCCTGATTGCGCGTCGCATTTCCGGCGGAGGTGCTAGTGATGCTAACCGCAATCGTTGAAGAGCAAGACTCAACCTACCTTCAACCAAACACCGGCCGATCCCGGGCTGCACGCCGAAAGAGGTGCAGTTGGAAGGGAAGCCGTGGGAAATGACATCCGGTCATATGGGCATCCGTTGGGAATTGCTTTGCGCTTCGAACTCGCACCATTGCAGTCCGTCACTTTTGGTGTCATTGTCAGCCATCCACGAAAACCATAAGCTGAGAAACCATTGTTTCTTCCGAAATTGCCCAGCCACCGATCATCGGCACGTGTGCGGCTCAAGGTTGCACGTCCTCCCGCCGAGGCTCCACCGGGACTCCACTGCCCAGCGTCGTTGCCTATCCAAGTCTGGGAAGGATCAATGGTCGGATGGCTGGATCGTCGCAATTGCGACGCGAGGGATTCAGGACCGGAGACGTGGAAGTGTCGCGCAAGCAATCACTCAATTTGGGGGCCAGACAAGAACTTGAACTTGAGTCGACTTCAGTGAGCGCTGGACCCTGGAAAACCCCAACGAGACCGGAACAGGAAAAGCGCAACTTGAAGAGCATCGAACTCCAACCAACCGGAAGCCCGCAGTGAGCCGAAGGTGGGGCGGGGCTTCCCGCTGCGAGCTAAGAACGGTGGGCCATTCCCCGCGTTGGGGGCGACGCGCTAACTTAGATGGGCATCCGTTAATTGCGCAGAATCTCGCGTGATACGCCAGTCTCACTTCCCCCTGCGCCGCGCCTCGCCGGATCTGGACGATCCCTCGAGGGCCCCTACCGAGGGATTTGTGAGCAGTCAGACGAGATGGGATACAAAGCAAGCCACCACCGCCCTGGGCTCATGGGCCGCCGTCCTCGATTCATCGTCCGCGTCGCGTGAGAAGCCTCGAGGCCTGCCATTCCGAGCAATCCCTCCCTTTTTGAACACACCATCTGGCACGCGCCGACAACCATCGCGTTCCTCTCCAACACCGAATTACAACACCATGGCGGGCTGTCTCAAGGCACTCGGCTTCTGGAGGAAAAAGAGCAGAGCCAATTTGAACTCTTCAGCAAGCACAGATGAGAAACACCGCGGGCGCACCCGGACTATCACCGACCCGGAGAAACCGCCCCTCGAGGTGCAGCACATCTCCTCCGCGTTCCCCTCAACGGGCATCCCGATCCGCCCTCACGTCAACCCGGTATACTCGGCCTACTCCACCCCCGCAGACACGAGATGGGCTGACTCGGCGACGGCGACGAAGACAACCAACTCGTTTGTCGACGACGGAGCCGAGATGAAGGATGAGGGCATCGACGATCCGGAAGAGATCGCCCGTCGGAAGAAGGCCGCGCAGGAGGAGCAGGAGCGTCTCGACTTCTTCCAGATGCTGTGATCCTTCGGGCGGTCGGTCATGCGCATTTCAACAACCACCGGATGGCATTAGCCATGTTCACCGCGACCGAGCCAGCCGCGACTCACGCCGAGACGCCGAGGGACAACAGGCCGCTTTCCCAAACCGCCGTAACGCCCTCGGGAGATTCGAGCGAGAACGAGACCTGGGAGCAACACAATGTCCCCTAAGGCAAAGCGCCTAGCAGTCGCGCAGCCGCACCCCTTTTCCACGCCCGTGCCCACCCGCCCACGCGGGGGACACACACTCGAACGCGCCGAGGAGACAGTCGTCAACCCGGATCGACCAGCGCGAGAGACGACGTCGTCACCCGTAAGACCCCGACATCTGGGAAATCTCCAGTCGCTTCCTTGAGCAGGAGCTCCATGGCATACCGACCGGGTGGGGAACGCCCGGCATCCCGGGGACTTTCACTGCTCGACCGAAGGCCACTGGCTCTTCGAGGAGGATAGGGGTCTTGAGCAAAAGGGTCGCGAGGAGAGGGTTGTCAAGAAGAGGGGTCTTGAGGAGAGGTCACCAGAGGAGAGAAGGTTGGGGAAGCAGAGGGTTAGAGGACAGGGTCAGGGAAGATCTCGCCTTTTGCGAGGGATTGAAGGTGGCCCAGAGCAGGAGAACCCTATCGGAGATGCTGCCCTGAGCCAGAACTCATTTATGCACCGGCACGTGGATCAGGTGCGAGGGGATCATGAAGAGTGATGGACACGGCGGCGAAGCACTCAGGAATAGGGAAGAAAGAACATGCGAATCTGATCAGTCCCCGATGTTTGTGGTTGTGCCAGTGCTTTGTGAGGGGAGGAGGAGTCGAGGGCGGGCATCTCAGGCTAAGTCCCAGATCCATGATTGTTGTGGAGAGGTCTCGGGGCTCATGCAATCGGGTCAGCTGACGAGAGGCTGGGGCTGCTCAAACGCAGCATCCAACGGTGAGGCGGTGTGTAGCAAGGCGAGCAACAGTTGTCAGCCTCGGCTGAGAACGGGAAGGGCCCTCGAGACTCCGAGGATCGAAGATCGAGAGACGATCGAAGGTTCCTTCGAGGGCCCGAGGCAGACGTGGCTCGGAGGCGAAATGAGCAGTCGTTTTTAGCAGCGGGCTGCAGTTCTGCAATTCAGGCTGCGACGGCCGTCCTTATCAGTCGGTAACGTTATCATCAAACATCGCCGGTTGGGCGAGGGTCCTGTTTGGGCGCTGGTGCTGAGCCCAATGCTTGGCTCGAGGACCGGGCCGTTACGCGGTTGGGCGGAACCGTTGCCGGGGACGGTCAGACCCAGTTTATCGGCGCCGGTGACCGAAGGCTTGATCCGCGGTGGATAATCGGGTGCCAGCGCCCACCACTTGGGGAAGGCTTCATGCACGCTGAAAGGGGACTCGACAGGGGACTCGCCAAGGGACTCGATTCATGCCGCCTCCTCGGCATCGCCAGCATCATCGAAGCTCGCTCGAGCTTTCCCACTTCGATGCTGGCGTTGCAAGTTTGCGGGGCCGGAAACGGCGGAAGCGGGGCCAATCAACGCCAACTGAACCCCTGCGGCAGAGTGCTGGCGGCGGATGCTGCCACGTCAAGAGCCTCGATGGAGCCCCATCAACGACAACCAAGCAGCCCAAGCCTGTTTCGAGGCAGGGCGGTTGCAGATTGGCGAGGCGGTTTGCACTCGAGCGAGATGAGATGGACCGGCGGACGGTAAGGAGAGCGGGTGAACAATGCCGGAACTCCCTGGGTGTTTCCACTGGAAGCCTGCAGGCGTGTGGTTGGAACGTTGGGCTCCGTCGGTGTGGCCACGTCTGGCATGCTCTGACGGGCCAGTTGCTTCGGTGGGACCCGTCGACGAACCGCTCCGACCACTCTGCGGCAGCTTCGAGCCCGATTGACACCCACAATTTGACAATCTGGCGGATTGTGGGCATCGGAGCCTGGGCACCGCGGCAGTCTGGTGATCTGTTGTTGTTTGGCGATTGCTTGCGTGGTGACTCAGTGCCAGCCACCCCAGGTGGCCGAGTCCATCTGCTTCCTTTTCAATGCATGCATCGGTGCCGCCTCAGGCGAGAAAAGGCCACGGTCATGGCGTCCCCGGTATATAGCCAACTGAGGGTCGTCCAGTTCCACTGCCGCACAACATCTCCATCCAAAAGACTCCCTTCAAGATTGGACGCCAGACCCTTCGTCAGACCCACGAGAGCGTTCACCCAGCACCAACCAGAGCATCATCTCCTCCCCTTTCATTGACCCCTTCTTGCCATCATTTTTTGCATTGTCGAAGAAACACCCAAGCTGGCTACCGCCAAGGTCCACAGTTCCCTCTTCACCTCCTCCCCCTCCCACAACACTGGCACCACCAGACCGCCGCCGGCCCCGTCCGCCCCCAAACCGACGATGGGCTCCCACATCGAGGCCGACCCAACCCAGGCGGTGGACGGTCTGGTCCGGGCGATCCGCGACCTGACGTCGGACCCCAACTACAAGCTGGTGGCCGACGTCTTCAGCGAGTTCCTGTACGTCAAGGAGCAGAACCACAAGCTCTCGAGCTCGCACCAGGTCGTGCTGGAGGAGTACCGCAAGTTCCGCAACGAGCTCGAGGTGCAGAAGGGCGAGCTCGAGAACGAGAAGAAGGACCTCGAGCTGCTCGTCCAGGAGAAGGTGCAGGAGATTGTCCAGCTCAGTGCTGCCAGGACGAGGTTAGAAGGGGACCTTGAGGACACGCAGAGGTGTCTTGAAGAGGAGAAGAAGAACGCCGCTGAGGCGGCTGCGGCAGCTGCTCAGCAGTATGCCGACCTCCAGGAGCACACGGCCAAGGAGTATGCAGACCTCCAAGACGCCACTTCCAAGGCCTACGCCGAGCTACAGGAGACCACTGCCAAGGAGTATGCCGACCTCGAGGCTGCCAAGGCGGCTGTGGAGGAGGAGAAGCGGCTGGGCGAGGAAGCTGCCGCGGCCGCTGCCGCCCAGGCCGCCGATGAGATCGCGGCGCTCACCGAGGCCAAGACAGGGCTGGAGGAGGTCAAAGCCAACAATGAGGCCGAGATCGAGACGCTCAAGGGGACCGTCGCGGACCTCGAAGCCGCCAAGGCGGGTCTCGAGCAGGTGAAGGCCGACAACGAAGCTGAGATTGCTTCGCTTAAGGAGCGGATTGCGGCCCTGGAGGACGAGAAGAAGAGGCTCGAGGAGGAGCTCGAGGCGGCTCAGCAGGAGATTGCCTCGCTCAACGACACCATCGCCCAGAAGAACAGCGAGATCGAGGGCCTGCAGGAGTCACTGCGGGCTGCCGAGGAGCAGATCGCGTCGCTGCAGCAGACGGTGGAGGACAGGAACGGCGAGATCGAGAACCTGCACGGCAAGCTCACGGCCGAGGGTGAGCGAGCCGACAAGGCCGAAGCGCACGGCCGGGACCTCCAGGCGCGGCTGGACGAGACGACGCAGAACCTCCACGTCACCACCGGCAAGCTCACCGACCTCGAGCAGTACCGCATTGTCCTGCAGAGCGAGAACGATGACACCTAGTAAGTCTTTTCCGAAAAACCTCTGAACAAACGAGGCTCATGGCTGACCCATTCCAAAGCGTCACGGTCCTCGACAAGATCTGGACCACCATCGTGACCCTAGTCGAGGGCACATTCCGGCCCGACATCGACGAGCAGATCCTGTCAGACCCCTCATGCTGGACCAACCTGCGCAACTCGCCCTACCTCAAGCACGCGACCCAACTCCAGATCCCACTCCCGCAATCCAACACCCCCGCAGCCAAAGGCATGCGCATCAGCGCCGTGCTGGCCGTCCTCTCGCGGGCGATGCACAAGCACCTCTTCCGGCCCGTGTACCTGCTCGACGACGACGACGAGAACCTGGTCAAGTTCCTGCGGGCGCTCGAGGACGAGGACCCGACGCGCGAGGCGCACCTGCGCGCCACGCTGCTGTCCATGATGCCCGAGCGGCAGGTCGAGCAGGGCGCGCGCCGCGTCAAGATGGTGGTACGCGAGGTGTCGTGGTTGGTGCAGCATTTGCTGGGCGCGCTGCAGTTTGAGGCGTTTTGCTCCGGGCTTGAGGCTGCGTGTAAGTTGGCCTGCGAGCAGTGGATGCGGATTCAGCTCGCGCAGATGAAGATCGAGCCGTACTTTGGCCCGCCGTATGACGACTTTGACTGGCAGGTGCTGGAGCTGCCTGAGTTTGCTGAGGCGGCTGAGCGGGATAGGGGGATGCCGCACACGACGGACAACCCGGATGAGGCGATTGCCGATGACCGGCTTGAGACGGTGGAGGCGACCGAGGCGCCGTCTGGGAGCGGTGCTGGCTCGCCACGGGAGGCGGCAGACAGCAACAGCGGCAGGGCGTTCCACGACGCGGCGTCGCACAACCCCGACGACGAGATGGTGGAGGGCGAGATCGACCCCGACGAGATCCTGCTCGTTGTGTGGCCGAGCATGTGCGCCGTCGAGAGCGGCGAGCTCATGTCCATCACGCAGGGGCTTGTCATCTCCAAGGAGCAGGCCCGGCCGGCGCTCGAGGAGCAGCGGTCGCGGTCGAGGCTCATCCCGAGGCCTGGGTCCAGGCGCGCCCGCACGATGTCGATGCCGGGGCAGAGCAGGGGCAGCAGTCCCCGGGGCAAGCCAGCGCATTTCCTCATGCAGTCGCAGACGGCGGCGTCTGAGGCGGCCGTGGACGGGCCTGCCGGGGATGTCTGAAGGCAGCGGCGGCCCCCGGCTGTGAAGTGAGATGAACCATGGAAGAGGCCAAAAGTGGCTGACTCTTCAGCCTGGTGCTTCATTCCCTCTTGCTTGTTCGCCTCTCTTGGCCCTCATGCGCCGTGGCCTGGGGTGGGTGGGCTGGGATGGGTCACGGCGTACACAAAAGTTTCGTTTCATTGTACAGATTGTTGGTATTTTTGTTGTTTTCGACTAGACTCTGTCGTTTTTGAGATTTCCTTTGTCAATGACCGAATACGCATGGGCGGCGGGTTTGCATTGCGTCGGTGGGCATCGCAGGCGCGCGTCTCTCATTTTCGCTGAGAATGGCATCGGGTTTGCGTTCTTTTTGGGTTTGCATCAGGTCGGGTCAGGTAGAACGTCCGGGTAATGGGAACTGGGTGTCGGTAATATCGAAGATTAGCTCGAATACCTAGAAAAAAACACAAAATGTCGTGCAATCGCTTTCTCTCTGCTTGCTGAGTTGAGATTTTGAGAACGTCGAGCTTCTTTCTGCGCGGTGGAGCAATTCGGTGGGGTGACTGGGTCCAGTTTTGTGGGGCTTCACGCATTGACCATGCTCAAATTCGCTGCCTTTGGCTTGGCTGCTTTGGAATTCGTTGCAATTCCAACTCTCCACGATTCCTCGTTTCCATCATTTGAAGAGCAGCATGTCGTCCGACATTCCATTTCCACTGCTTCTGCGTCCGCAGTTCAACCTAACAACTCTTCAACTTGGGAAATACATCCTGACTCACGAGGATTTGATCGACCCCAAATCTTGTCGGCCAGGGGGCCAGGATGGAAGGACCCCGGCCCCAGATTCCCCGCCGGTCAGCACACACATCCAGACTCAAGAGCGCCCCGACGGACTCATGCGGGTGTCAACTCTCGCATCTCCCAGGCCAAAGTTTCTGCAGCAAAACTCGAATCTGTCCAAGGTCAAGTATTATGGTGCAGGCATGTCAAAGTGCCCTGTTCAAACTGAAGTTCCACCTTTTGGACAGTCACTCCATGGCAACATGAGGCAGCGCTTATTGATACACGTACTAATTAGTTGCTTCCATGCGGTCGTTCCGTTGAAGACATTGAACTCTTAACCAGAATACATGCGTCGATGGAAGCGCAAACTTCCAGATCCCAAACTCGTCCCCAGAATTCTCCTCTCCCAATCCCCCGCTTCCCTCAAGTGTTGACCCCCAGAAACCTCGTCCTCATCCAGCTAACCTCGGTCGATTCTGTCACCGCACGCCCTCTAACACAGGCCGTCTAGCCGCAAAAGGGGCTGTACGTGGGCGGAGCAGCCTCAGCAGGCTCCAGCCAGTACACAAGCTCCGAGTTCCGGACAAAGGTGCCCCATCCCGACCTCTGGCTGAGGCTGGGGCAATAGTCATACGTGTGGCCGGCGTTGATGCCGAGGTCTCTGCGCGGGACGATGAAGGAGCGGCAGTTGCTCTCGTTGCGGACCGCCGCTCGGCAGCGGCCCTGGTTCGTCGCGAAGGCCCAGGATTGGCCGATCGAGAGGTAGTTGGTCAGGCCGGAGCCCTGCAGGGCCTCGATGAGCGCGAGGCAGTCGTCCTCGTAGGCTTCCTGGTTGGCGTACGACGTGATCCAGTTGTTCCAGCACTGCTGGTGGTCGCGAGCCGCAAGTTTGCCGCCGCTGGGGGGGCGGTCGAGGTACCACGTGGTGTTGACGGGCATCTCGCCGGGGCCGTAGACGGTGAGGATCAGGCCGTCGGTTTCGTAGGTGCCGGGCGTCAGCGACGTCAACGTGGTCGTCGGCGTGGGGTCAGCGTGGTCGTCTTGTCCGTCCGTAGCAGCTGGAAGCGCTGCGGCTTGGAGGCCGAAGAAGGCGGCAGCGGTCAGGAGGAGACGCATGATCGCGGGCTTGGAGATGGCTTGTAATGGGATGACTTGGATTTCTGAGACTGCGTTTTGAGGAATCCGATGTGCCTGGCCAGGGAAGGGATGGAGAATGCGTATCAGGACGGTTTATATAGGTACCGTGCCTACCTTGCGCCAGGAGTTCACAGCCTTGCAAACCACAAACCTTACTCTGCCCTTGGATGAGTTGAGGATCATCGCTGCCACGTCGTTTGCCTAGTTCGACTGTACGAGCTGAGCGATGGTATTGGACATCACCGTCTCTGGCGCTGACGAGAGAGTCCCAGCAGATGGATTCTCTTCCTGGACTGTATAGTCCTGATGATCAGTGGGACTGGCCACATGGGGTGGACCAAGGTGGGAGCAACGGGAGGTTGGCCTTGTTCGAACTGACTGTAGGAGCGTCCTGGACGGACGTGATTAGTCGAGTAAGCCGCTACGCCGTGCCGTTTATGGCAGGTTTCGTCGACAAAGCCCTCACGACGTAGCATTTTATGACATGATTAGTCGGCAGCGGGCCCCCTTGTCGGAGGACTTTATGATGGTAACAACAACAACAAGCAGCAGCTTGGATTTCATCCTTGAGCCGCCACAGCACCCTCGCACGTGCGGTCCTCGATGTCATTAATGATTAAATCCTCCTCAGTCCAAGGCATTGGCACACAATGAGGTCACGACTGGAGGTGCCGGATCTCGTCGGCGTTGGCTTCAATGCAGGATATGACGCTGAGCTGCGCCAGGATCATTGTGACGGTGGACCAGACATCCTTCCGTCGGGTCAATCTTCACGCTCACCACGACGGCGTTAGGACACGACAGTAAGGCCGTAAGAGAACACTCTCAAAGCTGCCCAGCAGATGCCATTCCCTAATAGCAACTGCCTGATTCTGAGTGCTCCTTCAAGCTTGCTTCAGATTCTTTGACACCGAGGGGGTCTTGACTCATGTGGCCTCCGTCGTCCGGGACGCACACAAGTCACCCGGCCCGAACACGGCCAAGAGCACCCGATGTAATTACAATGCCCGGCCCACCCGCGGCCTTGTCATGGCCGAAAAAGGGTCGCTCGGCCCCCGACCTTTCCGGGGCCGAGCCCCACACCCGGAGATGCGCCGGCTGCAGATGTGATTGCTGGAGAAACATGTCAGATGTGGGCACTGTTCGGCCAAGACTCGGGACTCCCAGGCCGCCGAGGCCCTCGTAGGTCCGGCTGAGACCCCGAGGCTTAAAGTGAACATCCCACTGAATGACTGCATCGAGTGCCTCCTTACCGACGTCGTGAAGGCCAACCATCATATACCTCGCTGAATCTTCCACACTCGGCCATTCTGTCAAGCCCATAGCGGGCATCAGCACCATGAGCGAGTTCACCTTCACCAACCCCGTCATCCGCGGGTTCAACCCGGACCCAACCGTCTGCGTCGTACCAGCAACATCAACAACACCCGCGCAGTACTTCCTCTCCACGTCCACTTTCGAGTACTTCCCCGGCGCAGCCATCTACCACTCAACCGACCTAATCAACTGGAAGCTCATCGGCCACGCGCTCAACCGCCGCAGCCAGATGGACCTGCGCACCGTCGAGCCGGGAGCCGGCTCGTGGGCGAGCACCCTGCGCTACCGCCCGCGCGAAAAGCGCTGGTACCTCACCAACGGCGTGTTCCACCGGTACCGCCCGACCGTCGACGAGCGCATCTTCCCGCGCGGGTTTTATGTCTGGACCGACGACATTTTCAACGACGCGGCGTGGTCGGAGCCGGTTTACTTTGACAACCCGGGCTTTGATCAGGACCTGTTCTGGGATGACGAGAAGGACGGCAAGGTGTACTTGTCCACGACAGTGCGCATGGCCCGCCGCACGCCGGGTTTGAGGCTGAAAGACTTTGCCATCCACATCTCCGAGATCGATCTCCCCACCGGCCGGACGCTGACGCCACCGAAAATGATCCGCGCCTCGCCGTTCGGCGTGGCTGAGGGGTCACATATCATCCGCCGGGGCAGATATTACTACCTCTTCACAGCCGAGGGCGGCACCGAGGCGGGGCATCAGGAGTGGGTGTTCCGCAGCAGCGAGGGGCCGTACGGGCCGTGGGAGGGCCAGGGCAAGGCGCTGTGGTACAATGGCCCGGACGAAGAGGTGCAGCGCACGGGGCACTGTGATGTCTTTGAGGATGGCCAGGAGCAGTGGTGGGCTGTTTTGCTTGGGGTGCGGCCGGTTAGGAACAGCGAGGGGAAATGGATCGAGCCGCAGCTGGGGAGGGAGACGTTCCTGGTTAAGGTGGACTGGGTGGAAGACTGGCCTGTGTTTAACGATGGGAAGAATGTTACGTTGGAGACTGTTGGGCGAGGGCCGGTTGTGCAGGCGCAGGCGGCAGGGCCGAACGGCGTGTGTTGGAGGGCGGATCTGTCCAGGCCGGATCTGGAGCTGGGGTGGTATCATAAGAGTGAGTTGTCACGAACCACTGCAAAGTATGTCATGGTTTAGCTGACGGCCGCAGACACGCCGATCAAGAAGTGTTATTCCCTGACGGAGCGGCACGGCCATCTCAGGCTGTACGGCAACTGCTACGACCTCACGAGCCCCGAGTCACCGGCGCTGCTCTTGCGGAAGCAGGCGGGCTACAACCAGACATTCCGGGCCAAGATGAGCTTCAAGCCCAGCAGGCTCGGGTATGAGTCGGGCATGACGCTGTGGTGGCACCAGTACTCGTTTGCGTCCATCGGTGTTGGCCTCGTAGAGCCCTCGGAGGGAGCTGAGGCAGTGCGGACAATCACCGCGCGAAAACCAACAGGGAAGAACGGCGAGCTGAAGGTCTCGTATCCCCTACTCGACAGCGGAGTGACCTTCGGCACCGATGACGATACCGTGCAATTCGCTATCGACACGACTCCGACCGACTACAAGCTGACGCTGTCTGCCGGAGAGGCGAGCGCGACTGTGTCCTTTGCCGCCGAGACGCTGACCGTCAACCCACCCGTGGGTTGTGCCTTCGCCGGCGCCATGTTTGGCATCTATTCGTGTGGGAAGAGCGAGCCCGTTTTGGACCCGGCAGACTTTTGGGATATTGAGATTGTCGAGCGGTCCTAGTCTCACTGGGCTCCCTGCATCTGTCGGCTGTGTTTCTCTCTTTGTCTTGAGGTTGATCTTGAACATTGGTTGAGGGAAATGGCGGTTCATGACAGCCTAACACCAGACCTAGAACTGCAAAGTATCACTTCTCACTTCGCCCTGTCTCACTTGGCTTGGAAACACTGAACAGTCTGAACTTGGGGGTCTCTTACGGGCTTGTTATCGGCATTCAGCACTGGTACTTCACAGGGGTCCTCGGCAGTCGACCATCATCAACATCGCCAGAGACATGGAGCATCCGCTGCGACTGAAACTCTTCCACCAACTGAGCGGTCTTTCCAGATGTCCTCCCAGCCTGAACCTCTCTCGTCGCCCATGTGCCCCCTGAAGCAGCCAGGATCAGGAGGAAGAGAGGGCGTGAGCTTGGCGGCGTGGTTCAGGCTAAATACGAGGAGTGTCAGCGTGTGTGGTGTGTTTTCGCCCCAATCAGGGGTGCAGGTGCTGCTTGAACTGTAAGCGTAGGCGCTGTTGGGGTGTGTTTTCGCCCCAATCAACGCAGCTGTGGCCCCGTACAGTGGCCTGTACCCCGCTGAGGCTTGACGAGCTGCCTTCCAAGCTCGCGGTGGCGGGACCCCGAAGCCTAGAACCCGGGTTGGCTGCTGGTGGTGGCTTTGAGTTCATCGAGCGTCAATGATGTCTTGGCTCGGGCCGACAGGAAGCGAGGTCATGATGTATTCTCAGCTTCTGATTCTTGCCCAGCTCTCGGGCTTCACCTCAAAGTACCGAGGTCCTTAAGTCTTTGGGCCTGCTCTCACCGGGAAGTGCGAGTCATGGAGTTGGCTTAGGAGTGTACATCTTGCCATGCCAACCTGTCACTGATACCACTTCACTACAAGTCACCCCAGCTCTCTGTCCCTGCATCTCACCTTGTCATCCGGCCCACAATGGGTGTGTCCAAGCAGGTTTGGTACAACTGGTAAGTTGTCTTCCTCCCCCTCAAGGAGCAGAGTATTCTGACCAGGGGTTGTCTGCCATTTTCAGGTACTCGGCCCTCGTGGCGGCTGGGTCCATGATTCTCCTGGGCTACGATTCGAGCGTCCTCAACTCGGTACAAGCCTCCGAGAACTGGAAGTCGGCCATGGGCTACCCCGACCCGTACATGGTTGGCCTCATCAACAGTGTCTACACTGTCGGCGGGATTGTCACCGGGTGGTTCTTGAGCGGTCCAACGGTAAGTTCTTCCTGATACAGATCACGGTCATACAAGGCTGACCTTTCTGTGTACCTAGGCTGATTACTTTGGTCGCCGATTTGGCATCGCCCTTGGGTGTATCATCACCGTGATTGCCACCTTTTTGCAGGCCTTTCCACCCGCCAAGGGAGCGCTCGTCTGTTTCATGGTTGGCCGTGTCTTTATTGGCGTTGGTACTGCTTTTGCTACGAGTGAGCCTGCCAGAAAATGGTTAGTGGTAGCTGTTAGTAGAGGCTGATTTGTATGCTCCCCTTAGCTGCTGGTCCCATCTACATCGGCGAGGTCACCGCTTCCGACATTCGAGGAAAGGTCATGTCCTTTTGGCAGATGTTCTTCTCGGTCGGCTCTTTCATTGCCTACTGGATCAACTTTGCCTGTGCCAGAAACCGGGCGAACCTGGGTCACTAGGACTGGAAGATGGTAAGCAGCAACGGTATCCCTGAGATCCGATCCGGTTATCCGTCAGATAGTCACTGACTTCGTGATCCAACAGGTCGTCATCTTCCAGCTCATGATGCCGATCATCATCTGCGTCCAACTCCCCTTTCTCCCCGAGTCTCCCCGCTGGCTGATCGCCAAGAAGAACGACCACGAAGGGGCAAAGGCCTCACTGATGCGGCTACGATCCACCGAGGAGGAAGTTGACGCCGAGATCCTCAGCATCCGAGAGGCCATCGCCTTCGAGAAGGAGGCGGCCCCCAGCAAGCGCGAAGCCTACTTGGCCCTGGTCAAGGACAAGGCCATCCGCAAGCGTGTGATCCTCGCCTTCATCATCAACATTGGCCAGCAACTCACCGGCCAGGGCACCCGCAACTCATACTCGTCAACCATTTACCAGAAGGTGTTCAACAGTGTCGATACGATCAACTTGATCAACGCTCTTAACGGCACCTTTAGCATCCTTTTTACGCTCAATGCCACCTGGACTGTTGATCGGTACGGCTGGTTTCTCTGACTCGGCTTTGTCCTTGCGGGATTGCCGCTGACTGATCCTTCAATTCATGTTTAGATTCGGGCGGAAGTGGCTTTTCATCGTCGGCGCTGGCGGCATGGCCCTCTGCACGATGCTCATCGCCGTGGTTGGCCTGACAACCCCGGATGTCAACGGCACCAAAACGTACGGCGTTGGCGTGGGCATTGCCACACTTGCCTTCGCCTTCGCCTTCTTCTTCAAGCCGTCCTGGGGCGCGGTAGTCTGGATCTACACGTCAGAGATTTTTCCGATGCATGTCCGCGCCCAGGGAACAGGCATGTCGGTGCAGATGCAGGGCGTGGCCAACACCATCTTCCAGCAGTTCTTCCCCATCTTTTTCAAGAATGAGGGCCTGTAAGTTGACCCCAGTTGCTCAGCTTCTCCCAGTCACAAGCACGCTGGTTCTGACAGTGCATCTAACAAAACAGCAAGGTGTTCTTCTTCTTTATGACTACCAACGCCCTCCTCATCGTCTTCACTTACTTCTTCCTTCCCGAGACCAAGAACGTACCGCTGGAGCAGATGGACTCCTTGTTCGGCGACGTCAACCACGTCGAAAAGGGCACTGGTCTCGTGGACCTGGAGCCCGCCAATGCGGCCTTGCCTGGGGAGGATAAGAAGCCTGAGTCTGCCGCGGTCGAGACGGTGGCCAAGAAGCAGGAATCAGTCTGAGATGTTTGGTCTGTTGGTGGAGTGCTACGGGTACACTGTTTCAGGGTCTCGGGAGCTTGTGAACGCAGGCTCGCCGTTGCTGAGACCTTCTTGTTTTGAGATTTCGAGCCGGAATGGAATCCACGATGTGGGAAAGGAACGGAGCCTTGTGCACATGTACTCCAAGTCAGCGTATGAGATAATATAATTCACGCCCAGTTCCTCATCCATAATGCTTCCCATCCGCTCCTCTCGCCCTGCGGGCCGAAGTGCGAAGACATAGAGGTAAGGTTTCCAACATTTGGGATATAACTATTATAGTAATATGATGATTTCAGGTAATTACCTCGCAATGTGAACTTGACAGCTGAAGGTGATTACATTAAAGTGACACGGCTCTTGTTACCCCCATGTTCTTCTGCTGCACTGTCTACCTACCTTGGTGCTTTTGAGCCGCAGCTGGCGGAGCCCCTTTTCCTTTGTCACCCTTTGTCATTGACCCATTGTCACCTGAGATCGCACGCGAGCTTTGACTGAAGCTAGGTGCTACTTGACATTTCAAGGTTAGAATTCTGCCTTCACTCTATTGAAAGCAAAGCTTTGCTACAAGGAAAGTGCCTCGCTCTAGCCCAGCGGCCTTCCGTTTCCCTTCTACTAACCCCCTGGCTTAGACACCAATATCCGCCTTGGGTCCAGCAAAATAAGGGACATCGATGGGGATATCGTAGGGGTCCCGCAACGTGTAGTTGTAAAAATTAGAAGCCTGAAAGACGGTAGCCCCTTGAACATCAAGATGTTTCTCACCATCACACCGCTTGAACTTGACCCAGTTGGTCTTGATGCGGCCGTGCGGGCCGGCAACGATGGGGTCAAACACATCCTCGTAGTAGCTCGTCTCGATGAGCAGCTCGGCGTTGCCCCGGGAGTAAGTGCCGTAGCCCGTAATGTTGCGGAATTAGTTGTTGTAGAGGTGGCTGTACTTGATGTTGTCGCCGCTGGGGTTGCGCACGTTGGTCGAGTGGAAGAAGTTGTCGTTGATCGTAATCTTGGTGACCACGTTGGAGGTCCAGCCGATGCCGAAGGCCTTGTTGTGCTTCTCGATGATGTTCTTGGACACGGTCACGTAGTCGGTGTCTTTGCGCAGGTCGATCAGACCGTCGCCCATCTCGCTGAGCTGGGATGTTGTCAGTCTATCGCCCCCTTTTTCTTGTTTCCGTCCCAGAAAAGGGGCACGGGGCGGGGAACGATGGGAGAGACTCACGTGGTTGCCGTCAATCCAGATATTGGTGGAATTGTGGACCTGTATAGCATCATAGTCGCCTTCCTTGCCGGCCCAGTTGTCCTTGTCGTACGTGCCGTGGATGTTGATGTTGCGGATGATGATGTTCTTCTGGCTGTTGATGTTCAGGCCGCCCTTCTCGATGCCCGAGTTGGCCCCGACGCCAATGATGGTTTGTGGCTCTTGACAGACACCTCGAAGCCGAATGGATCTGCCTTGATCATGCCGTCTATACGGATGATGAGAGGGTCGGCCGAGGCCGCATACTGAATCAGGTCGTCGAGCTTCTTGACCGTCACGATGCGGCCGCCTTTGCCGCCGGTGGTGCCGCCGTTGAGAGAGGCGAAGCCATGCGCTTCCACATTGCAGTTGGCGCAGCTCTGGGTGTCTGCAAGTGTTGATGCTGCTAGGAGCAGCGCAGAACCGAACGTCCCTGTGATGTGCATGGTGGAGGCGATGGTAATTCAGGCGAGACACGACACAGCACATGCACCCAGGGGCAGCTAGCAGCTGGCTATCTGGTTTTACACCTGTTCTGAGCGGCCTTGAGAGGATAAACTCTTTGTTCTATAACAAGCAAGTACCAGGTATGCTAGAACCTTCATCACGCTCCCGGCCCCGTCTCCCACGGCATGTCAACAACCCCAACACACCAGCCCCTGAGCGCGGTGATGAATGATGCCAAGGCACTTGATGAGCGAAGCAAGTCAAAAGAACAGGAAGTTGACGGCGATATTCCACCAATAATACAAGCCACTGCCCAGAAATCATGTATCTACAGCCAAGCTCCCATCTCGGGCGACCCAGTGAGTCCGACGTTCTCACACGACTCCTTGGCATTGGACGAGCTAGTTTCCTATTGCGGCGCGACACTGCACTTCCCCGCGTTGATGAGGGACTCCACGCTTCCCCGGATTCTTGGCTGATTCCCATGCTCGGTGTTGGTTCAGCCGAGAGAGTCGCCCCCGCAGATTTGCCAAGTCCTCCTGTGTGTAAGTTGTGCCCGAGATAGGAGGGGGTGAAGCCGTGAACTGGCGTGGAGCACTTGTACCACTGCAGCCACCATCCCGTACTGTACATTGCAAGCTCATGATGACCGGAAACAAAGGGACCGGGCACGAGCAAGAACCAAAACGCCACGGTGAGTCAGTATCATTGGCACTAAGGTACTCTACTTCTCCCGTGGATTACACCGCTGACCAGGCAGACCTGGTTCGGAGGTAACCCCTTTGTCCAACCCCTTTCAGACTTGCCCTAGTCTAAGAGCACACATCGGCCTTGGGACCAGCGCGCTCCAGCACGATCCCGGGCACATCGGCAGTGGCGTCAAGCTTGTACGAGTAGAACTTGGCCGGGGTGAACGCAGTGCCAGCATTTTTGGCAATGGTGCCGCTGGTTCCGTCATAGATATTGCCCGTAGCCGTCAGCGTGCCCTCGGCATCGGCCGTGAGCGGGTTCTTGCAGTCCTCAAAGTAGACATTCTCGATGCGGGCGTTGGTCGAGCCGCGGATGTAGTGGCCGTAGCTCTTGCAGCCGCGCAGGTAGTTGTTGTACATGTGGGCGTAGAGCATGTTGTCGGCGCTGGGGTTGCGCTGGGTCGTGCCCTCGGAGTAGACGTGGTGGATCGTGCCCTTGGTTACGACGTTGTCTGTCCAGCCGATGCCGAAGGCCTTGTTGACGCCCTTGATTACTGTGTTGGAGACGGTCCAGTAGTCGGAATCCTTGCGCAGGTCGATGCCGCCGTCGCCGATGGTCTCGAAGATGCCTGGTGTGTTGTCAGCGGACAGGGGTGACGGAAAGGGGGCAAAGGGGGTGAACTTACAGTGATCGATCCAGATGTTGGTGGAGGTATCGACCTGGATGCCATCCCAGTCCAGTTCCTCGCCGCCGTCGGTGTTCCCTAAGACCGGTCAGCCTCGGCCCTCAGCTTCTTATGACACGAAGGGACTCGTGTAAGTCAGCTGGACTGTACTCACCAATCCGCAGATTGCGAATAATAACATTCCGCTTGTTGATGACGCGGAATCCGCCACCAGAGATCTGGGCAGACGCGCCAACGCCAACGATGGTCGTGTCGTTGGCCACATCGATCTCAGTTCCCTTGGGCGAGATGTTGATCTTGCCCGAGACCTTGATCACGTATTTTCCAGTCGCTTTGGCGTACTTCTCAAGGTCTGCCTGGTTGCTGACAGTCACGACAGTACCACCGTTGCCGCCAGTGGTGCCGCCGTTCAGGGAGGCAAGCCGTCGGCCTTGTCCTGGCATCCGGCCCAGGCAAGGCCGGAAAGGCGAGTGAGCAAAAGAACGGTGGAGATGGAGAGCTTCATGTCTGGAGGGAGTTCTTTGTTGACCGGAAGACTGACGTGAGAAGGCTGTCAAGTCCTCTCAAACCACTCGTCGCCCGACACTGTGATGGTTTCCCTCTTATGTCCCTGTGTCTCCTGTGAATCCCATATTGCCAAGCTACCAGACCTGTCTACATGCTTCCTCTCCCCCGTTTCATGAAACATGATACTCCGTCCTCCGGTCTGGGCAAACAAACTTCTGAGATACCAGAATGTAGGTTGGTGGAATCCGCCAAGAGGTTGCGGACATTGATCAACATCAAGGAAACACCTGAGTGGCGTGTGGTCGTCGATTCCAAGTCAGCCACGCGGCTCCGCAACTGAGAACGGCTGCTAACCAGGTTGCCGGGCTCCGGCTCGGGCCATGCCTACCGACCCAGGTAAGGAATGCAGATCGCCGCCGCTTGATTTGCCGCTATGGAAGTTGTTTCTCCGCTGATTGTCGGGCAACGATGTGGCCTGTTCCACCAATCCGCCCCTGTGGGAATACAAAAGGTGCTCGTGTTGCAACGCTCTCACCTTGAAAAGGCATCGGGTTTGCTCGCGAGCGTGTCAAGTGATGCCAAATGGAGGGCAAAGACCGAAAGGGGCGGGGCCTCGGCTCCGATCCGGCCCCCCCTGTTCGGTAATTGCCTACTCGACGTGGCATGGCTTCCGGCTTTTAAGCTTTTGGTAGTATCCACAAGCCGGATCGCATGCGTCAGGTACTCCGGAAAGGGCAGGATGCGTCCATGTGATAGGGGCGGCACCCATCTCCCCTTTTGAAGATGGTTGCGGGCTTGCGGTGTCTTGTTGACGCGTCCAACACTCCGCAAATCTCCAGGAAACCGGGGAAATGGTTCGTGTTGGTACATCCGTGCTGAAGTTTATATATCGAGGTTAGTGTCAAGCCTAGGCATTTCTTCGCCAGGTCGTCAAAAAGGGGCAGCGTGATCTAAACGCCCACCATACATGTAGCCGAAGATCCTCTGGACAAATACATTTGGACATCTGGTAATCCGCTCAGAATGAGGCTATCCCTGTTCAAGTTGGCATCGGCGGTGCTCTGCCTGGCCTCTGCGGGCGAAGCCGCGAGCCGGACTACTCCGCCGAGCGGATGCTTGACGGTGGGAAGCGGCGGGAAGTACAGCACCATCACGGACGCGATAACTGCCTTGGGATCTGGCACTTCAGCTGCTTGCATCTTCGTCTATCCGGGAACCTACACTGTTTCTGACGGCGTCTCGATCAAGTATAAGGGCAAGCTGACTCTCTATGGCTCGACCTCGGAGTGAGTACTTCGTGCCCCTGAAGATGTTGTTAACTCTCACCACTAACATGTTCACAGCATCAGCAAGCAGAGCGCCAACACGGTGACCTTCACCCGGAACAAGGGCTCGGCCGACGCGGGCAGCCTCGACGCGTCGTCCACCTTCAACATCGTGAGCAGCAACTTCTCGGCGTACAACATCAACTTCCGCAACTCGTACGGCACGGCGGGCCAGGCCGTGGCCGTGACGGCCAACGGCGACAGGCAGGGCTACTACGCGTGCGGCTTTTACGGCTACCAGGACACGCTGTACGCCAAGAGCGGCCACCAGTACTACTCCAACTGCTACATCGAGGGCGCCGTCGACTTCATCTTTGGCGCTGCGTCCGCTTGGTTCGGCGAGTGCACTGTTGCGTCGAACGGCGGGGGATACATCACGGCCAACTCGCGCAGTACGGCCGACGATACCTGGTATGTGTTTGATCACAGTACCGTAAGTTCCCACTCTGTACCTGCAGGCAACGTAGAAGTCAGAGTGGCTGAGGGTTATATCAGATCACAGCAGCAAGCGGCGCCTCCGTGGCTGGCAAGGTGTATCTAGGCCGGCCATGGCGTGTCCTCGCCCGCGTCATCTACCAGAACTCTGTGTTGGCCAACGTCGTGAACGCTGCGGGCTGGACCACGATGGCCGCAGGAGCTACTCCGTAAGTGATACTCAACCCACAGTATGCACAAACACTAACAACTCGCAGGGAGTTTCGCGAGTTCCAGAACACTGGTGCAGGGTCCGGCACATCCAGCAGAAAATGTAAGTGGATGCGGCTCTACGCTTGAGACACTAACTTCAATTTGCTGACGATGTTCACGCTAGACCTCACTACGCCAACGACTGCTGGTGTCACCAAGAATCAGCTCTTTGGCAGCGATTGGAAGAACTGGGTGGACACCACGTGGTGAAAGGATGCGTCCAAGGTTGGCAACTTACGTCTTAAATCAACAGGCAAGGTCTTTCAGGGGCTACTAGGGCAGATCGGGGTTTAGGCAGAGAAGCAATCGTGAGCAGTGACTGTCATGTTGTGCAGACATTGCGTCAAGAAAACCTGGATATCACATGGGACTCGTTGAAGGTTGCGGCGCTAGATTGCTGTTAACCGAACCAGAGCCGAACTCGGATGGCTCACATGTTAATCATCATACCCGTCGGCCGTCTTAGCCCTCCCTCCATGATCAAGTTTAACATGGACGGGATCATCCGAGCGTACTTGGGGCCACACAGATTCGTCGGCATGTCAATCACTTGGCACTAGCATTAAGCCTAGGTACCAAGGGTTACTGACTCACGCAGTGCAGTGTCCAATGTCCATCCCGAATCTTTTTCGTCCCTCTCCCTCTTGTTCACCCGCTACTATCAAGCCGGGTTCTGTTCGGTTGATAGGATGCGGCCAACGCTTGGAATTGGATGACGGCTCCTCTGTCTTGTTGGTGGTCGACTGAGGAAACGGGCAAGATCATGGCACATGGGACAGCGCCCGGCAGCGACCAACATGACGCTATAAAGAAGTCATGCCCAGTTGTCCGCCCTATGCCCTTGCTCTTCGAAGCAACCGACAGAGCTACCAGCGTTGATCAGAGTGGTTCCTCTCATCCAAACCATGGCCATGGTTCAGCGTCTCCGGATCTTACACAAACCAGCCCCTGCCAGGATACAATCATGGTCAGGCATTGGTGTCCAGAACCAAATCCGTCTCTCAACCACAGCCATACTCGGACAGCAAGCGATGGTCCCAGCCAAGCAGATGCCAAACTCGAACTCTCCGACACTGACTTGGCCACACAAAGGATGGGATGACAAAGTCGTGCTCCAGGTGGTGCCCAGCCATCGAAAGCCACGGACTCTGAGTGACCGGATTGCGTGGAGAGTCATCAGAAACTGCCGGTGAGTGCCATAAGTCCAGTCTCCTTCATTGCTCTCCTTCCTGCCACTGCTCTTGTTGTGCTTCTTAGTCTGATCGTCTTACAGATGGGGAATGGACTTTCTCACCGGCATGCCTCCGGAGCCCAAGGCCGGCGAAAAGACGCGTGACACTGCCGCTTACAGACCCATGACCGAGTCACAATGGGCAAGCCCCCCCTGAATTCTCGAATCTCGATCGATCAACTGTCCATGCTGACCGCCATCCCTAGCTCGTCCGCTTCGTCTTCCTAGAAACCGTCGCCGGCATCCCCGGCGCGGTAGCCGGCAGCCTGCGACACCTGCACTCAATCCGCCGCTTCAAACTCGACCAGGGCTGGATCAAAACCCTCCTCGAGGAGTCCTACAACGAGCGCATGCACCTGCTGACCTTCCTGGACATGTACAAGCCTGGCCGCCTGATGCGGCTGATGGTCTTTGCCGCGCAGGGCATTTTCTACAACACCATGTTCGTCGGCTACCTGCTGTCGCCCAGCTTCTGCCACAGACTTGTGGGATACCTGGAGGACGAGGCCGTCGCGACGTACACCAAGTGTCTCGAGGAGATGGACAAGGGGCGGCTGCCGCAGTGGACGGATCCGGGGTTCAAGATTCCTGACATTGCGGTCAAGTACTGGAACATGCCCGAGGGCAAGCGGACCATGAGGGATTTGATCCTGTACATCCGGGTTTGTCTCCTCCCCCACCGTCCGGTCGTTGACACGCTGCTGATGTCGAGCATGTTTAGGCGGACGAGGCGTCTCATCGGGGCGTCAACCACACCCTGGGGAACCTCGACCAGGCCTCGGATCCTAATCCGTTTGCTGAGGAGCATCCTGCCGCGAACCACATGCATCTGGCTGCCATCAAGCCTGCGGGGCTGGAGCGGGAGGAGGTTCTTGAGAAATACGGGCGTTAAAAAGCAAAGACATACCAGGCAGAAGAAGCCGCAGGACCGCATAAGAGGCCACTCGACCTTGAATATACTTGTTAACCTCTTGAGATCCTGCATTGCTCCCGCAAGACTCGGGGCCGAACGCTGTGTGTAGCGATCAGGGGCTGACAACCAGCTAACAATCCCAGCTCCCAAAAGACCGGGTTATTGTGGTGAGCGCTTGGACGGATACCTACCCATCGGTGTCTCGATTTCAGTAGTGTTTACTAAGCGTACGGGCCAGAGACCGAAAGAGGGCGTGGCCGGCGGCGGAACCAGACTAGTGCCGATGGGATGAATCTGGGGATGCGGCCCGGGGTTGGTGGCCGCATCGGCAGCCTTGGCTGATGCTGTGCCGCAACATCACTCCGTGCCGCAGGCCGGGTCCTAGCTGCTGCTGGGCGGCCGTCCAAGTGCCGAATGCGCCGACATCAATCGACTCACTGCAGGGCCCGGGGCAGGCGGATGCACGATGCGCGGATGCAGCTGATTGCATGTAGGTGTCTTGCTTCCCTTATCCGCCTCCGAGTTGCTGCCGTCGAGCCCACTAATTGCACTTCCCCCCTGCCACTATTTGCACGCGTTTAACCCAAGCTAGCTTATTAGGCGAGCCCCAAGCCGAGAGGTCAAGCACGCCTGGGCCAAGCCCTCAAGTTCCATGCAGTGCCTGTTTGACTTGGACGACGCGTCGCATCACATCGTGCCGGAACAGTCCAACTCCAACGCGCCCGCTAACACACTTGTCAACGTGCCTTTGGCAGTTACCAAACGGTTGAGCTGGCGCCGCTGCGTGCGTGTTGGCGGGCGCGCCGGTAGGCAGGAGGGTGTTCGTGTAAAGCGATGGTGTTTGTGGTTTGGGGCTGGCCTGCTTAGGTATGCCGAACTTGGCTAAACGCGTGCAAATAACGGCAGGGGGGAAGTGCAATTAGTGGGCTCGGCTGCCGTGCATCTGATCCCAAAAATAAAACTGCCGAATTGTCGAGGGAGAATGAGGTCTTGGTTGCATCTTAAGCGCCCGGTCTTGCTCTGTGGCCCGACGGGATGCAGCGAAGCGAGAGAGCTGGTTGCGGAGTGAAGTTGCTCGGAATCATTGGCTGGGCTGCATCATTTTGGCGCTGGTGAAACCGTGGGTTTGGTGGGGAAAGTTGGATGTGGCTGCGCGAAGCCCATTTTGGCTAGGCTGTGGCTGGAGCCTGCTCCGCAAACCCTGATCAACAAAGCCTGCCTGGGCTGAGTGGAGTTGTCGGAGAATTTCACCTCACCCACAAACCGTCCATTCCAGTTCCCGCCCATGCGAACGATTCATCCACTTTGGAGTCTTGAACACCTTGAAGCGCGCCTCTGGAAATTTGTCCCTATGCTCGCACACATTGCGATCTTTCCCGCTCCGTCCAGTCATTGGCCCTGTCCGCGAGCATCGTCGTCCAATCTTGAACTCGATGCGGCGCAAGTTCCAACTCGCTTGCCGACCCCAGACCATGGCCGAGCCGCCGAGAGCCAATCGGCGCGGCCAAGTCGAACCGCTTCTGCCGCAGACCCCGGCCCCCTTGGCTCGGGCTGTTGCATCACGTCGATCCGACACTTCCCCTTCATCCCTGAACGGCGATCACACAAAGACCCATACGGGCCCTTGCAAAAGCCCCGACATCCCTCGTCCGACACACTGACATTTTCGCCCGCAAAAGGCCCAAAACGCCTTGTCCATGACGCTTCTCCTCCCCTGCACGCTGGCCTCCTGTTCCGCCATTGCACCACTCTGCAACCTTACCCGGGAGCCTGTCTGACATCTGGAGCCAAGAGGCCGCTTTTGCCCCCAATTGCCCTGTGCCATTGGCCAAGCATTTGCATTGGGTAACCTCCCACCTCCGCCAAGCTGAGATGCCGGGCATCTCCCGCAGGCCCAGCCCCTCTGCCTCCCAGATATACCCCCACCTTTGCCCGTTTGACGCATGTCATGCTCTCCTGGTTCCTCCCCCTCAACCCTGCCATAACATCCTTTGCAGTCAGGCCATCTTTGAAGTCCTGATCGCCCTGATCTTCCTTGCATTGTTCTATTCTTCAGCCTGAGGCTGCTGTTTCGCTTATCCGTACACACCGTTTAATCACGGCTTTTCGCCCCCTCGGCCGCGCTTGTGGCTCTGTTTTCTTCTCTCTTTTCCTTGGACGATCATCGTCGAGTGGCGTTCCGCATCCTCACCACCGACTGGGAGGACACAGCACGACGACATCCTCCCCTTCACCGGGCGGGCCCCGCTTCCCTTCGACCACGCCCTCGTCAACCCGTTGGTCAGCTGCCTGCTTGGAGGCAAGTGGCGCTGACGGCTGGACTGGGCACCGACTTTCGTTATCCGCTTTAATCATCACCAGAATTCGACCGGGCGAGCCGCGGGAAGGCAGCTAATACAAAAGACAACAACAACAACAACCTTTCTAATTCAGGAGCAAGAGGTGGACACAGACGACACAATGCTGTGGCAGAGGACGCTTGTCGCCTCCTTCCTGGCGATAGGGGCACAAGCTGGCATTGGGGATATGATCATGGAAGGGATGAGGCGCAACAGCCCTGGGGTGGAACGGAGGTTGGAAGAGATTGCCAAGGCAAACGTCAGGGCAAGAGGGTTCCTGGGGGCGAGGCAGACACAAGGGTCCAGCAGCAACACACCACTGAACGCCGACGGGAGTCTTAACATGGCGGCTTGGAACGAGGCGGCAAACACGGCGTGCAGAGACGCGCTGAGGAACCTGCAGCTGGCGTCGAACCCATCCGGCGCCTGCGTCTGCTACAACTTGCCGATACTCGACAACTCGACGGGGACATTCGAGGCCGATTTGAGGTTGTTCCAATTGAGCCAACCGACGGGCGACTTCCAGGGGATACCACAGGACAAGATTGAGGTTGAGCTCAGCTACAATGGCGCCTCGGTCTCCGAAGTCAGCCAGCAGCCGACGGCGCGCTTAAAGACGCGGGAGGACAAAAAAGGCGATCTCCCACTGCTGCAGTCCTACATGTTTGTCGGACAGGTCGACAGCGACCGGATGTCGAACGGGGTAACAATGTAAGCCGATATGCCCCGAGTCTGTCACGCTTCCTCCCTTTCCTCTTGCTAACTCTTCCTCCAGGGGCGAACTCCAAGCCCTCGTCATGCCCGTCGTCACGCTCAAGGCCACCAACGGCAACGGCCAGGTCGTCAGCACCAACGTCTCGTCCAACGAAGCCGCCTTCGTCACGGGCTTCTTCTCCAACGCCGTGGTCATGAGCAACTTCACCATGGCCCAGCAGGCTGTCGATGCCGAAGTGGCCCGCCTCAAGAACGGCACCGTCGCCTTTGTGCTCCCGGGAGTCCAGCTCATGATCTTCCCCATCGGTCTCATCATCACCAGCATCTGGCTGCTCCTGGGGCTCATCGCGTACGGCATGGGCACGTATGCGAGGTACAACTTTAGGGAGATGCACAGGAGGCGGATTGCTGTGGTGGAGAAGGGCGGTGTGAGGCGGATTTAGGACCCTGGGGAGATTCTCTGCTTTCTGGTTTTCTGTTTGCATTATTATCCCGATACCAGGTCCCGCGAGAGCACGTTTAGCCATGGTTTTGCTTCATCAACAACGCTTACAGGTTTCGGTTCGTCCAGGCAAGGCAGGGCGGCTGTGCCCATCAGTGCCGGTGGCCTGTGTGACTATTACTACATATTATTCTGGCATCTGTATACACACCCGTACAGCAGCGCTGTGGGTTGCCGCCAATCAACGAGGAATTAGAACTCCTGTCTTTAGGTACATGATGCACACTGGCACGGAGTTCATGTGGTTGCCGGTGAGGTGGACATCAAGGAGGAAGCAGTGACCTACTAACAGAGCCCCACAGTGTCCCAAGCTGGCTGCGACAGTACACTAACAATTATTTTCACTTAATCTGTGGACCCACTGGGCTGACTTGAAACGACATCCATCGTCTGAAGACGCTCCTTTTCCAAGAGAAAACTTCATCATGGAACTTGACAAGCCGGAGTCAGAAATCGCCACAAAACTGTTCACGGTTTCTCCTCGGACATACTGTGCCATTTTCCGACTTCACTCGGCACTCCTTAGCTCGATGTGGATTGAGCTTCTCCCTCTGTCCCGACGCTGAACATCGCTTCGTCCTGCTGTTAATTATCATGACCATCAAGATGTCTCCGAGCACATCGCCAGACCTTCCTTCGATTCAGTCTTTTCTTTCTCAAGAAATGGGCACACAGCATGTACCTGATGAGGCCATTCACCGTTCTGAAACTGGGTGTGGCAACGTCGGAGCGTTCGCCCTTGCAACAATTTGATGCTCCTCCTTCTCTCACTGGGAGTTCCCGGCTTCGAGATCGCCATCTCCATCTCAACGGTTTCCGGCAAGTGCCGTGTGCATCCCGGGAACAACGAGCGGTCTGCATCAAGCAACTGCATCATGAGATGCTGTTGTGGGGTCAGATGCTGTTCTGTTCCGCTGTCCCCGAAGACTCCCCTCATCTCGACTTTGCCAGTCAGGTCGCGGGAGTGGAAGCTCTCATCAACCTCAGTTGGTTGAACGCTCATGTTTCATTTGTCCGAGCTATCCCAGCCCAGCCTTTCCTCATTCTCGTCCTTTGTTCTTTGGTCAAGAGCTGCCGCCGAAGCGTACTCTGCTCTCTGTTCCTGCAGCCCGGTGGTCCGTGTAGGCGTGTACAGCCACAGCTGTCACGGTCTTGCTCCACACGTGCAGGCGCTGGTGACGACATCTGGCGCCCAGCAAACATCAGACGGACCTTTTTGAGCGAGCATCCAGTCACTGCATTGAACTCTGGTCGCCTATCTCAAGCGAGAGCAGGATACTATCGAGGACATCAACAACCCTCCGACTTCGAGGACAGTCCAACCGGCCAGCACTGCATCTATCAAGCCCAGACATTGGGCAAGATGGGACCGACAATGGACGTCTCGGCGCTCGTCGCCCAGATGCAGGAGACCCTGGCGACGATACACAGCACCCTTGCCTCCCTCGATCCCCACGTCCACGATGCGAAGCTCGACGAGCTCGAGAGGAAGCGCGATGACGCCATCCGGGCATTGTCCTCCGCCTTCACGGCTGAATCCCAATCTCTGGAGCAAAAGCGGCAGGCCGAGAGGGAAGCGACTGCCGAGCAGCGAAGGAGAGAAGACGAGGAGCGCGAGAGGAGGAGGCGCGAGGAGGACGAGAGGCTTGCTGCCAGAGACCGCGAAGAGGATGCAGCACGGGATGGGAAGCTCAAGGAAGAGACGGAGAGGATTGAGCAGGAAATGGATGGCCTGATGGACCAGGCGGAAGAGGAGGCAAGAGTGGCTATCGCAGAGGGACGGGAAAGGCTCACGGCACTGCAGGAGAAGAGAAGGGTGAGTATCCCCGCCGCGAGAATCCCCTGGCTGCGTGCTAACCGCAATGCCCTTGTAGGAGCTCAACCGTCTCATTGAAGAACAACTCGAAATGACGCTGCCCACGCTCCCCGTCGCCCCCCATAGGACAAGGAGGTCCACAAGGACGAGCAACTCACCCATCTCTGTTCCCACAGACAACAAACCGTCCTCGAGGGCTGCGGAGCCTGTTGCACATCCGGAAGCAGAACCTACGACTACACATCGGGAAGACGGTGTCTCAGAGGGTCTGCATGCTGTCCCTGCTGCAGCAGAACACGCGACTATTCCCAGCACATCAGCCCGGGTCAACGTCGGGGTCGCCATACCAGATCCGGCTTCAGGTGGACTCGATCGTGAAGGGACACATCAAGAGCAGCCAGAGGCGCAGAAGGTCCAACCACCTCCCATTAGCGCAACGCTTCCGCCGCAAGAGCAGGGGGTGTCCTTTCCTTTTCATGACAGTCAAGGAGACGCCCGGCAAACCATCGACGACTCAGAGCCCATTCCCGCCTCGGACAAGGAGGCTTCAGCCGTTCCACGGCCGCTCTTTGCCTCTCCAGTTAAGGGAGTTGAGGGTTCAACCCCAACAGAGCACGAAGTTCACGCCAACAAGTCACAACCAAGCGAGGACGTTGGCCTGCCAGAAGACGGAGGCCTCACGACTCAGCGGGGCTTTGAGGATAGCCAGGCTCCGTCGAGACACGAGATTGAGAACATTCCCGGCACCATAAGCCACGGAGGTGACGTCCCCGGCGTCCATGGAGCAGAAGCATTTCACGGGCTCGATACTGGCGGACAAGCTGAGGATATATCGCCGTTGAGCAAGGACGTTGCGGGACTGAGGGACGAGTTCGAAACACCGCGGGAATTCCCATCATCCCATGGGGAACCACCAGTTCCGCCCTCCCATGAGAACGAAAGAAGGCACTCCGCTGTCCACTCGGGTATTGCTGGTTCAGAGAGCCATGATTCCATCCAGGACATTTCATCTCCTGTGCAGGGCGGTTTCGCCATGGTGCCCGAGGCGACTGCCTCTCCTGTTGGCCGTGACGACTTCTCCGAAGGCGAGAAGACCTCGACCCTATCCTCGCCAGGCGAGGAGCCGCGAGATGAGGACGGATTCTCGCACGTTTCGGAGGTGTCAGGCCCTGCACCTGTGCTAGGACAACATGAAGCATCTGTCTCGGGGTACGAGTCCGAGGGTGCAGACGTGCCTCGTCCCGGGGAGAGCTACGTCGACGAGAGTGATGTCAGTGGAACTGAGCATCCTCATCACGGCGGGCTTGAAGAAGTTGGTGTAGCGGTAGAGTCCCGGGGCTCCACAGCCCACGCCGAAACAGAGTCGGGAACGGGGTTCGATTTTGGTGAAGGCTTCCCTCGCACCACCCAGTTGACGACTCCGCAGGTCGTTCCGGGACCTAGCGGCTTTTCTCCTCGAAAGTCGGAGGAAGAGGAAAGGACCAGTGAAGGAAATGAGGGAACTCGGTCCCCTGTACAGGAGGCAGAAGGCCTTCCTGATTTCAACGAAAGACCGGCTCCCGACGTTGGCGACCCGCAAAGTGGGGTGGAATATCGCTACGAGGACGGGGAGGAGCATGAGGATGGAACGCACGGGGTATTACAAGCTCCACCGGCATTCCACGCAGAAGCCGGAACCGTGACTCCCAGGGCATCTCAGGATGCTTTTGAACCGTCTGTTGGTGGCCAGGGGACCGGTTGTGAAGTTGAGGAGGATAAAGCTGAGGACAACGAGCCTCATACAGGGGAAAGAGGTGCAGCTGAGGAGAGCCCACCGGTTGAGGAATACAGAGGTTACGGCTCATCGCCAGAGCTCACTCATGAGACGTACGGGGACGCAAGACACGGGATCCAACAGCACGACCTTGCTCCTGGTGCATCCCACATCGGCAACCAGGAGGTCTCTGAAGACGATTACACCGACACCGACTCCCAGCGGTTCGTGACACCGCTGCCATCTCACCATTCCCTGAGGACACATGCATTGAGCCAAGAACAAGAGCATGGGGACTTTTCTTACACTGTCGGCACCGACGATTACTTTGAGGGGCAGGTTTCAGGGGATCATGCTCGGCGATACGAACTAGAACACCAGCACACCACTACGGTTCACGGCGAGGACGACCTGTTTGACGACACTGATAGGAGCGAAAGCCACTCACTGGCCGAGGAGGCTATGCCAGGGCATGTTGAGATTGATCATCCCAGTCAGCAAAGAACTCCTATGCGGACGGAGAGTCCCGTACATCCTGAGCTGCACGAGGAGGCGTCCTTCGGCAGTCATCACGAGGAGCAGAGACCTGCCCAACTCGCTGTTAGGGGCCGAGCGTCTCCGGATGACAACGCTCGCCGCAAAAGCTGGGCAGAGGAGCTAGACAACTACTTTGATGAGGGGGGGAGTTCTGAACAAGGGCACGAGATGCCGCTAGCTGGGCAGGGGGAGACGGCACAGGGCGCAGGTGCGTTAGTTGCCAACACAACCGAGGCATCAGAGGAGCTGGCAGTCCACAGAGGTTCCGCCTCCAGCGGAGACAGCCGTGAGCAGCCTGAAACGCCCACCGAGCGCGAGTCTCTGGCGTCGTCGGAGTACGTGACGCTGGACAAGCATTCGGTCACCCGGGATGTGGCACATGCGCCATGGCGTGTCGATGACGGCTGGACTCCCCAGTCACTGCGCACCCAGACAACCTCGCCGCCGACCTCCCCACCTCATCCCCCTTCAGCCGTTAAGCCTGAGCCCTTGATCCGCAGTCATCAGCCCCAGAACAGCCCACGGCAGTCAATCGAGCACGCCCCGTTCGACGACGAGACAGAACGCAAGACACCCGTCAGCCTCAGGGCACCCTGGCGACATGGAGGGCGCGAGTCACCGCCCGAACCAGGCCCCGCCGACCACCGGCACAGCACCGCCAGCGACTCAGGCAGCACAGGAAGCCTCTTCCGGCGCATGCGCAGCATCTTTGAGCAGCCGCGCCCCAGCATCGGCTCGGGGCGCGACGCCCGCGCCAGCCACAGCCCTAGCCCCGTCCGGCCGAGTCCCCCAAGCGCGTCATGGCTCCCTACTCCCCACCACCAACAACAACAGCAGCAGGGTGACACACAGTCCCCGAATCTGAGGCGCTTCTCCCCTTCGCCTAGCTCGGGTTTCATCCCCAGCGACGAGCAGCAGCGGCAATACGACTTCCTCCGCCGTGCCAGTGGGCATTGACCACGCTCGGGCGTGGCGGGGGCCGGGGAAGCACGAGACGACGCGGAGCAGCAGAAGATTCCACAACGGCTTGTGCAGGAACCAGTACCAACGCCAGTACCAGTGTCAGCCAACAAACAGGTCATTGTGCTGGAGAACAACTTTGACCGGCTCCGTGTCGTCTCGGTCACGGCCGAGATCTCGGTGGATGAAGATTGGAGTGAGGATGATACGTCTAGTCTCTCTGAGGCGGAGGAGGGGAGAACGGTAGAGGGGAGTGAAGGAAAGGAAGTGGCGGTCAGCCTGCGGGCGGCTAGGCCCTCCATTGGCCTGAGTCGTGGGAGTAGCAATAGGAGTAGTCATAAGAGCGTTCCCCAGCGGCCGCGGTATACCGAGGCAGTGGGTGACGCCAGGCTGGCGTGGAGGTGGGTTGAGGGCTGGCGGGCGAGACTAAGGAAGGGAGGGGATGTGGTGGAGAAGGCGAGGTGGGAGTGGAGGGTGGAGAGCCAGATGAGGGCACCGAATACTGTTCCGGTTGTCGTGGCGAGGGAATCGGAGGTGGTTGGGGGTGCTTGAGGCGGGAATGCGCCACAGGGTGCGAGAAGGGAAGTCAGGGGCTAGAAGTTCACCTCTTGGGTATTAGTGTTGACAGGGCCGCAATGGAATACGATTCAACGTGTGCCAACGTCAACAGCAGTCAGTACCCATGAGCACATGTGCTCTGGACAACACAATGATGTGTGCGGGTTCTAATTACTGCGCTCGACGGATCGCCGGCTGGCCACGCAGTATGACGCAGGGATAAAAATCCCCGAAGCACGGAGGAAGGGCCTCCATGTTGATTCAGCCATATTAAGAAGGTAGATCGCAGCGGGTAATGCTCAAATTAAGAGACGCGTTGTCCAGTGCATTCAGCCACTCCCTTCTAACCCCTGAGTGCCCTACCGGAAACATGGCAGTGACACACTTCCGTACATGGCATTTCCCAGAGTTTGAGGCCTCATCACGTTTAAGTACAAGGAGTGCTAACCTCCTAACCCGTAATGAACTCAAGATCGACGCCAGGGCTTTTCGACCTCGCGCTTCCTTCAGGGGTAAATATGTAGTGCCCCTGAATTCTAGCCAGAACCCAGGGACAGGTAGACCAAACATGCAGCTGTCCGAGACGAAGAGCAGTGGTAGCGCTTAGAAGAGGATCTCTTCGCGAATGTCGATCACCCCTTGCTGGTCCCGAGTTTAGCTCCGAAAAGTTGAAGCAGAGTCCGGGGTGCGGCGGGGGGGGTTCCAGGGCCCAGTCCGGGTAAAACCTGTGCCAGTATCCGCACCTATCCCGATTGGACTCCACGTCTCTCATTGCCATAAGAAGGCAACCCCAGAGTTGCTTTGCCCGACAGCGTGGTAGCGGGGAAAGGGAAGTTTAAACCGATATGATCTCCGTGGGGCCAAGTCCGGGGTGCCGAGACACAGGTTGGTGTGATTCATGGCCAGTGACTCTCTAACATATAACTGATCCCCCCCTCAGGCACCCTGAGGAAAGCCTCCATGGTATCCCACACGTCCAAGAAGCAGCCAACAGCCCACGATGAAGTTTCTCAGTCAGCTTTCGGCCGCGCTCGCCCTCCTGGGCAGCAGCGTCGTGGCCCACCCCGTCTTTGACGAGCTGATGGAGTCCACTGCGCCCCTGAAGCGCGCCCAAGCTGCTCTCAGCAGGGTCACGGACTTTGGCCCCAACAGCTCAGGCACCAAGATGTACATCTACGTGCCGAGCAAGCTGGCCGCAAAGCCGGCCGTCATCGTGGCGATCCACTACTGCACGGGCACCGCGCAGGCATACTACAGCGGGTCCCCCTATGCCCAGCTCGCGGACCAGAAGGGCTTCATTGTCATCTACCCCGAGTCCCCGTACAGTGGCACGTGCTGGGATGTGTCGTCGAAGGCGGCGCTCACGCACAACGGCGGCGGCGACAGCAACTCGATCGCCAACATGGTCAACTACACGCTCAACAAGTACAACGGCGACGCCAGCAAGGTGTTTGTCACGGGCAGCTCGTCCGGTGCTATGATGACGGTGAGCTGACTCCCAAGTTACATGTGAGAAGGAGTCTTACTGACAACCCCCTGAACGCAGAACGTCATGGCGGCCACGTATCCGGAAATGTTTGCGGCAGGCATCGTCTACTCGGGCGTCGGAGCTGGGTGCTTCCTCAGCCAGTCAGGCGGCGTCGACCAGTGGAACAGCTCGTGCGCCAACGGCCAGGCCCGCGGCACGCCCCAGGTGTGGGCCAAGGTGCGCCATTCTTTCCATTCCCTTTTCTGGTATCAGGACTGACACAGCTCCCAGATGGTTTTTGACATGTACCCCGGGTACAACGGGCCGCGCCCCAAGATGCAAATCTACCACGGCTCGGCCGACACCACGCTCAACGCCAACAACTACAACGAGACCATCAAGCAGTGGTGCGGTGTGTTTGGCTACGACTACACCAAGCCCGACAGCACGCAGGCCAACACGCCCCAGTCGCGGTACACGACCTACACGTGGGGCGACCACCTCGTGGGCATCTATGCGCAGGGCGTTGGGCACACGGTGCCAATCCGAGGCAGTGATGACATGAAGTTCTTTGGGCTGTAGGGGGAGCCGAGTTACATGTAAGCATACGGCGTACGACATTGTCGCCAGTTACTACTGGCCATCTCGCAACAATAAATCCGGGGGGGTTGTTCCGATGCAGGTGTTTACACGCAACTCCTTATCAACCCCGGACAATTGCTGGCAGTGAGAATATCACACAACCTACAGCTGACCAACGGATCCAAACGATGCCCTTGATTTAACAATGACCGCCCATTTTCAACCCGATGTGCCACGCCACTTCTATCCATGAGCTACCAGGTAATCATGTCACACAGCCAACAAACAGGACAAAAACAAAAGAAACAACACCCCTTACAGTCCTCCCAGCACTCCTTCCTCTCCTTCGCCTTCTCCGCCCTCTCCTCCTCCCTCCTCTCCTCCACCCTTCTCCTCTCAACCGCCCTCATATACGCCATAACCCTCGCCGGATCCTCCACCGCTACAGGCCACACAGCCTCCATCCTCCCATCATCCCTCTCCGCCCTGTACGAGCACCACCCCGTAATCCGCTTCCCACACCCCGCCGCCTGGCAATAAAGCGGCCTCTCCCCAGCGTAGGGATCAGCCCACCCGTGACCGTTCCCGCCATAGTAGGCGCGGATGCAACTCTTCCTCTGGCAGGTTGCGCGGTGGCGGCAGGGCGTGTGGCCGACAAAGTTGGCGCCGTCTTGGTCGGCGATGCGGGCGCGGCATATGGCGCATTCGTATTGAGAGTAGAATTTTGCTGGCTGGGGGGAGGCGGCTAGGGGGCGGGTTTCCTTTCTGAGGGCATTGGCAAAGGCGTCGGGGGGAGGGAGGTATTCGGGCACGCGCCGGCTGCCGGTGTAGGCGGGTGGGAAGTCGGGGGCGTAGGGGTAGGGGGGGTACGATGGTTGTGGGCATGGCTGTGGTTGTTGTGCTGGTTTGTTGTGGAAGGTTACTGGAAAGAGGTGTTTATGTTGCCCTGGGGTGTTCGTTTTTGATGGGTAAAGAAAGGTAACGGCCTGCTGCTGGTGTGAGAAACCACAGGTGTAGGTATTCAGGGGCCTGTTTTTGTTTTCGAGTCTTTGTTCAGGGCCTTTGACTCTGGCCTCAGCGAACAACGGTGTCAAGGAGCAGGGCTCGTTAGGCCACCATCACTCGAAGAGCGTCTTTCAAAGAGAAGACTAAAGAAAAAGACAGTCAAGTCACCCTAGGTGGCTTCCTGCTTTCACCTGCTGACCTGCTGTGTTCCCACGTACAGGGGTGGCTCCTGAGCAAGGCGCAGGGCACGTAATAGGGGCTGGTGATGCATAGCGAAACTTTGCGCGACTGGCAGAGTAGGCATTACCCAAGTGCCAGTAGACATGGGTTATCCAAACTGTTGTGGTTTGAGGTCGAACAATTGGCTGTGAGAGCAAATCTGTGCGCTTCGAGTCACCAGGAAGCCCGGTCACGGCCGATGCCCTGGTCGTCTAGCGGCAGGCAAGGCATCACGGATGGCTCAATGGAGAAACCCAAGAGAGCAGATTATCGGCAACGAGGACCCGTCAGTTTGGGTCATTGTTTCCAGAAAGCACATGCAGACGAATGCATCGCCTCCAAGTCACGGGAGAGGCGGTGCGGCCAACTCACTTCGAGGCCCATAAAGTCGGCCATAACTCGGCTGTATCTGCCTCGTTGGCACTCCACGATTCCACTTGATGTAGATGATCCCGTTTGTCATTCTAAAAGGTCGTTGATTAATGGCTTCCCAGGGTAGAAGCGCCGTGTTGGCCTCTCGGTCTGCCAGCCCACTCTTTGTGCTGCGCCTCCCTGCACCAACACCAATGATTCCACCATACACCGCCTCCTTTCCGCGTTCAGCAAACAATGAAAAACTTCAATAAGCACTGGATAGGTGATTGTTGAGACAGGAGAACGCCAGACGCCAACAACCCAACCCAACATGTGGTACCTCACTTCCCAACATGCACAACCAACTTTCCCGCATTCTTTCCCTTCTTCAGCTTCTCAAACGCCTTTGGCAAGTCCTCAAGCTCATACGTCTCGTCGACAACGACCCTAATCTTCTTCTCAGCAAGCCACTGGCCCAGCTGCTTCAGATCGGCCTGGCTCTGCCTGATGTTGAACATCTCAAACTTGCGCTTGCCGCCGCCGAGGAACGATGGCAGCAGCAGCCTCGACCCGACCGTCTTGAGGGCGTTGAAGTTCATGGGCCCGCCGACTTGGATGTACTTGCCGTGCGGCAGCAGAAAGTCGTCGGCGGCCTTGTAGAGGTTGTCAGGCAGGCCTGCATTGTCGACGACGAGCGAGAAGACTTGGCCCTTAGCTTTCAGGGTCTGGCAGACGTCGGCCGAGGTGTAGTCGATGATCTCGTCGGCGCCGAGTGAGCGGCAGAGGTCGGCCTTGGCCGGAGAGCAGGTCGCGGTGACGTGGCAGCCCAGGGCTTTTGCGATCTGCACGCCAAAGTGGCCGGTGCCGCCCGAGCCGCCGTTGATGAAGACCTTGTCGCCGGGCTTGACGTTGGGGGAGATGACTTCTGCTGTGCTGTCAGTGTCCCCTCTCCTCGTCAACCGTTAGGTGTTATGGGTTCTGGTCAGGGAAGGCTTACGATAGGCCGTCACACCCGCAACTCCAACAGTCGCCGCATCATCAACGCTCACTCCGTCAGGCAAATGCGCACACGCCTTGGTCGGCGCGACAATGTACTCGCCCATGGTTCCATGCTGCTGCGGGCCGAGGCGCCCAAAGACCAGATCTCCAACGGCAAAGTCGTCGACGGTGCCTGTGGTCTGCACGACGCGGCCGCAAAAGTCCATACCCGGCGTCGCGGGGGTGCGGATGACGGCGCGGGCGACGAGGCCCAGCTCGGGGGCTTTGTAGTCGGCGGGGTTGATGCTTGCGGCCAGGACCTTGACGAGGAGCTCGTTGTCACCCATGCGCGACGAGAGAGTCGGCACGGCGACGGAGTTGTTGAGCACCAGGTTCTTTTCGATGCCGCCTGTGGTTGAGGTGTACTGCCACGCCCGCATCGTCGAGGGTATCGGCTTTGTCGCCATTGTGTCGAATTTGTCACCTTTTCTTTCGGTTACCAGGGGTCAATATCTTCTTTTGAGGGAGCTTGTTCCGTTCAGGGAGTAAACTGAATATGCGGTGAACTCGAAGTGACTTAGGTATTTACACAACACGCGTTGCCGCTCAGGAGACCAAGGTCAAGTCGATGGTGCCATGAAATGCATGACGAGATGCCGCATATGGCCCCACTGCATCATGAGACGTTTTGAATGCCCAGAGCACAATGGGGTGAAGGTTTCATCAGCCAGGTTAGGGTTAGGGGTAGGCTTGGGGTGATGATCTGCTCTGCCCCCAGGCGACTGCATGTCGAGTTCATGTTTCTGGAATGGGAAAATCTTCAACATTGATATTGACTGTAGATTATGGATTACAATGTTTAGGTATCTTCATCCTCCCCAGGCTTGGCAACGTCAGCACCCTATCTCAGGCCAGCTGCGTGTAAGTGCATGTCATCAACCCCTTGCCCCTTACCCCTGAAACACCATGATCGTTCTTCAACTTAAATACAAGAAACAGATGTTGTACAAATTATGTCAAATCCCTCAGAATATCGTCGGCCGCCTTCTCAGCTACCATGTACGTCGACACCGCTGTAAACGTCCCCGGAATGCGCGGATACACCGACGCGTCCACCACCCGCAGCCCCTGCACCTTTCTCACGCGGAACTTGCTGTCCAGCACAGCCATCGGGTCCCCATCCGGCCCAATCGGGCACGTCGAGCTAGCATGATGCCCCCACGTCCCATCCTTGATGTACTGCTCGACCTCCTCCTGCGTCTGCAGCCCAGCGCCAGGCCGCACCTCGGTCGTGGGGACAGGCTGCCTGCGCAGCGCCCGCCGCGCCAGGTCAACCGCCTCGTACATGGCCTGCAAATCCTTGCTGTACTCGCCGCTGCCGGTATCGAAATAGTTGTACACAATCTCGGGCGGGTCGAGCGGATCCGCCGACCGCAGCGTGACGCTCCCCGCCGTGTTGCGCGGGTGCGACTTGAGCACGGCCCAGGTCCACCAGTCGTGGTCGGCCGTGGCGTTGTGCGAGTAGTTGGGGAAGTAGCCGATGAAGTTGACGGGCCCGCCGAACACAAAGGCGTCGAAGTTGCCGTCGGCGCTGACGCTGGATTTGTAGAGCATGGTGATGGGCAGCCCGTTGGACGCGTACGTGCCGCGGTCGCCCAGGAAGGGGTGCTTCCACTTGTCCAGGCAGGCGTCGGCTGTGCCGTTGAGCTGGAAGCTGCACCCGTCGAGGGCAGGCCAGTTATTGGGCACTTTGGCGGTGACGGCTGTTTCGTAGTGGTCTTGCAGGTTGGTGCCGACGCCGGGGAGGTCGGCTACCACGGGGATGTTGAAGCGCTTGAGCTCGTCGGCGGGGCCGACGCCTGAGAGCTTGAGGATCTGGGGCGAGTTGTAGGCGCCGCCCGAGATGATGACTTCGCGCGAGGCCGTGGCGGAGCCGGGAGTGCCTTTGGGCGAGGTCTTGCTGAGCGGGCTGGCGCGGTAGAGATGGGCGCCATCGAGGAACTCGACACCGGTCGCACGGGGCGGCGAGACCGACGTGTCAAACACCACGCGGGTGACGTGGCAGTTGAGGCGGACGTCGAGCGGGTACTTCTTGCTGCCGTCCCAGTTGCGCGCATCGCGGACAGCCACGACGAACTCGCGGGCGCCGGTTCGGGCGCCGTTGTTGGTGCTGATGGGCACCTGGTAGTAGCTGGGGTGCGTGTCGCGGCTCTCGGTGTCGGCGTTGAGGTCCCCCGCCAGCAGCGAGGGGATGTTGACCACCTGGTTGAGGACATCGCCCAGGGCAAAGGCACCGCCCGTCAGCGCGGCCAGGAGCTGCGGGTCCTTGAGCGGCACGGTGAGGGGGGTCAGCTCGGTCGTGAGCCAGCCGTCGTAGCCGTGGCCGCTGGGGGAGCCGTTGATGTACTGCTTCTTCTCGAGCCGCTGGAAGTACTTGCGCATGTTCTCGGGAGACCACGAGCTGTCGCCCGTCAGGTTGGCCATGTACTCAAAGTCGGAGCGGTGCGGATAGACAGCCACCATGGCGTTGTGTGCCGTGCAGCCGCCCAGTGTCCCCGTGCGGGGGTATAGCACGCCCTTCATCTTGGCCTCGGGAGGCGGGTTGAGGCCCGTGTAGATACTGCCGTCGGGCATGTCGTAGCTGGTCTTCCAGTCGCGCGCCTGCCGGTCATCGTCGGCGTAGTGGCGGACAAAAAAGTTCCACGCCAGGTGCGCGTCCTCGGAGACGCGGGCATGGTAGGCGGGTACTGTGTAGTTGATGTTGGCGCCCTGGTCGTCGCCGGCTTCGATGAGGAGCGTCTTGTGTCCGGCCAGAGCGAGGCGTGCGGCAAGCGGTCCTCCGCCGGCGCCCGAGCCGACAACGATGTACTCGTAGCCCTTCAGGTCAACCGCCTGGGCGAGGGTGGCGCACGCGGCGCCGAGGCCAAGAAGTTTGCCGAGAAACATGGCGGCGGCTAGTTAGATCGGTGTCGTCTGGCAAGAGAGGAAACGAGCTTCATGGAGGAAACCCCGGGCCATTTGAACTCCCCAGATCGTGGGATTGCACATGCAAGATCCAAACACTTGGCTGCCGTGCGGAGATCGAACCCCGGATCAAAAGCTCGGCGAGGTCCATCCTCATTTGGCAACTCTTGTCAAAAAAGGCCAAGATCGGCGCCGTCAAAGTCACACGACGACTACCCCAGAGCCGTCGAGAAAACCCCCGGGTCTGGATTCTGTGGGTTTAACTCATGTACATCGCCGACCTCCCCAGGAAATGACCAGAAAATGGAGCCCGGTTCTCCCCAATGCCAGGAAGCCCAGGAGCTCAATCTTGAACCTTGAGAGTTTGGTCAGGGGCAAGTTGGCCGAAGTGGGAAATTGGCATCACGAAGTGGAGTCGTTCAGGGGGCTGGCCAGTACAATTAACAAGAAGTCAGGAACCGGACCACCGGAGAACTTTGATTTCAAGGTCCTAACAAAGACAACAACCATGTTTCCGCAACAACACATGGACCGCATCAAAGCAGCTTTATTATTAAATACCTGGATGTTTGTCGTGATTTTTTTTTTTTTTTTTTTTTGATGAGCATGACCCTGGATCAGGGGAGATGGTTGATCACAGCCTTCAATCTGTTCATGCCTTGCTTGGATTTACAATTCCAGCATGTGAGTGGCTGAAGGGAGATTTTGGGAAATAATGGAATGAGTCCGGTTGGTGAGAAGGATGTAGAAGGTGAGCATTCACAGGGTATATGTACCTAATTGAAGCGAAGCTTCAATGACGATGATTCTGGAGTGTGTAACACGGAAGAAGCGAGGAAGGAACGCTTCGCTTCACTTACGGGCCAAACCTCCAGAGTTTCTCGAGGAGGGATTGGTCGCCACAGGCACTCAGGCCCGTGCGCACCCTGTCGTGTGGCGTCGTGGCTTCGCTTCACACTTACTGTGGTGAACCACCACAGTCAGGTATTTTTATCAACATTCGACATCGTTGGTAACCCAGCTTCAATAGGTAATTACATGTACCAGGTACATGAGGTGAGTGACTTCAACTTGAGTTGTAAGGAGCCTTCAACAACTTGTCGTCATAACTGGACCTTTTTGACCTTTGTCTTGCTTCTTGGTTGTCAAACGCCCTCATGCTTTTTGTGGACACCGGAGCATGACTCTCTATACAGGGTGTTCAGAGTTCAGTGCGATTCAATGTTGCTGCAGTAATCCTTTCAAAAGCGTCAGATGTGCTTACAAAAGCAGAGACCTTTTGGAAAGGGGTGAAGTAACAAGAAGCCATTCATCGTGCCAACCTACCTTAATATAAGCTAGGTTCACGTTGGAAAGGATGCCGTTGTGACAGCTTCAAAGGTTCAAAACTTCAGGTAGAACACCGCACATTGCATACAGAATGTGGAGATTCCGGTCGGCTGCCGTGAAAAGAAAGACCCACAAGGTGCGTTAATTACACGGTTTTCTGTTTGTCTTTTTCTCTCCCATGCCTACATCCCAGGTAAATGCCACGTCCGGCCCGGCTCACCAGCTGTTGAATACTTCCTCCCCATTACAACTTTCGGGAGTTCTCGCAGCTCGCCGTGTACTTGAGGCCTGGCATATCCACCATCCAGTCTCTCACTCCGTCATCGCGAAATCCTCCCCTGACACCTCACGCCAACATGGCTGCGTTCAGCAGCAAGGCGCTGAGCCGCCTCTGCTCCGAGGACCAGCTTGCGCTGCTGGACTCGATCGACCGCCTCCGCTTGCAGGGCATCAACAACTATGTCTCGCTGCCACAAATCATCGTCTGTGGTGACCAGTCCTCCGGCAAGAGTTCAGTCCTCGAAGCCATCTCGGGCGTCTCGTTCCCACCGAGCTCGTCTTGCGAAGGACGTCGCACTTCAGCGCCCGCGTGTCCATCATCCCTCATGAGTCTCGCTCCGAATCCGAGCAGATTTCCCTGCGTACCTTTCAAGAGGAGATGGCCGGCTTCGACGACCTCCCCAGGTTGATTGAGAGCGCAAAGCTGGCTATGGGCATTACCCCTCACGGCAGGGCGTTTGCACGGGACATCCTTCGCGTCGAGGTCACCGGTCCGGACCGCCCTCACCTCACCATCGTCGATCTCCCCGGACTCATCCACTCGGAAACGAAGAACCAGACAAGCGCCGACGTGGAGCTCATCAAGGGCCTGATCCAATCCTACATGAAAGAGTCGAGGTGCATCATCCTCGCCGTTGTCTCGGCCAAGAACGACTTTGCCAACCAGGTGGTCCTGAAGCTGGCCCGCGAGGCCGACACCACTGGGAGCCGGACCCTTGGCATTATCACCAAGCCCGACACGTTGGTCCCCGGTGGTGAGAGCGAGGCCCTGTACCTCTCCCTCGCCAGGAACCAGCAGGTTCAGTTCCGCCACGGTTGGCACGTCCTCAAGAACATGGATTCGGAGAAGGGCACCTCGTCTCTTGCTGAGCGGGATGCCGAAGAAGTCGCCTTCTTTAGCACAGGGGCATGGAGTCACCTCCCGCCCGGTTCTCTGGGCATCGAAAAGCTGCGTGTCCGTCTGAGCAAGGTTCTTCTGGCACAGATCGCTTCCGAACTCCCGAGCTTGATGACTGAGATGGGTCAGAAGGCCCGGTCCTGTGAGGTCCAGCTTAAGGACCTCGGTGATCCAAGGGCCAAACAGCGCGATCAGCAGCACTACCTGTTGCAAGTGAGCCAGGCATTCCAAGCACTGATCTCCGCGTCCGTGGTCGGGCATTACAGCAACCCAAGCAGCAACCCCTTCTTCGTGGACGCAATGACCGAAACTGGTTACCAGCAGCGTCTCCGGGCCATCATCCAAAACCAGAACGAATATTTTTCGAAGCAGCTGTCGATGTACGGCCACTACCGTCAAATCATTGATGAGCCGTCAGCAGGGGGCCTTGGGTCGGCTGAATCTCCCAAGGCCATCAAGATCACCAGGGATGACTTCATCGATCACATCGAGGGCTTGATTAGCAGGACCAGGGGCCGCGAGTTACCTGGCACTTTTGACCCCATGATCGTCGCCGATTTGTTCCTCGAGCAGTCGCGCCCGTGGGAGGCAATCGTCCGGCGCCATGTCGAAAAGGTGTGGAGCATGGCCTCACACTTCATCAGCCTCGTGGTTGAGCATACGGCAGATGAGTCGACGGCCAAGGCTTTGCAGCACGAAGTTGTTGAGCCAGCAATGAGGGCCATCTTCAACGAAATGCGTGACAAGACCACGGAGCTGCTCGATCCGCATCGATACGGCCATCCCATCACTTACAACCAGCTCTTCGTCGAGACCCTCGAGAAACTTCGCCGCGAGAGAAGACAGAAGGAACCCGAACGCATCCTGCGCCAATTCTTTCGCGTCCAGATGCTCGGGGACTGCAATTTGAATGGGGTGTACAACCTCAAAAGCCTCGCCAACTCCTTGGCCGCGAGCGCCGAGCCGGATGTAAAGCGATCTGCTGCTAGCGACGCCCTGGATTGTCTGAACGCCTACTACTTGGTCAGTGGCCGGATACCTTATCTTACCCTTGAGTACGTTTTCATCACCGTGCTAACTGGGTGATTCCAGGTCGCACTCAAGCGCTTCATCGACGATGTAGCTGTCGAGGTGATCGAGGCCAAGCTGGTCTCGGCCCTGGACGGCATCCTGTCTCCCATCTCGGTCTTTGAGATGCCAGCAGATCAGATTGCTCGGATTGCCGGAGAACCCGAAGAGATTCGCGCCGAGCGTGATCAGCTCACCAAGCAGCTTGAGGTCCTTCGTAATGGCCTCGAAACGTGCAAGCGATTCGTGGGCCTGCGGCTCAGCGGAGGTAGGACTCTTTGATTCACAAGTCCTTAATGCCCGTTTTGTCTGACATGATTGATTACTTCTAGACTCGATCCTTGTCCCCGCCAACTCAAGCCAAGAAGGCGACGGCTCCAGCTCCTCGGACGTTGCCGAGAGCGACGACGAAGCAACCCCTGATGCCGAACCGGAAGCTGAGCCCGCTTCAGCACGAGCAAGGTCCCCCAGTCTGTAATAGACATTGTTCGATCTGGACACCCTCAATACCGCCTTGGAGGGCACTGGCAGGCTCAGGGGCTCATGTTGAAGCCCTAGAGAACGCCTCGTTGATTGGCAAGAGCTTTTTCTTGGCTGACTACCTGGTTTTGTGGCGGAACTGAAACCACAAGAGACTCTGGGAAACGTGCAGCCCCAGGACAAATGAGCAATTTCTCACCCCAGTCCCTGTATTAATTGATGTTTTTCGGGTGGTGATTGAGCCGCAGTGCCAAGGGGTCGCTTCGGCAGACAAGGCCCGGGTCAAAGCCATTGTCAAACAGGGCGTATTATGTGACAAAGCTTTGCTTGTTCTTTGTCTTACTTAAGTCAAGGGATGAGCTTGCTGCTTCAGCTCAAGGGTGACTCGCCAAATCCGGAAACACCCTTTGTCTCGCCAGCCCAACGGCCATCACCAACGTCCTTTGTCTCTTGGATGATAGAAGTTCAGATTTGCATCGTCTGTTGTGGCAAGGATTTTGTCTTGACAAAACCACCTCAAACTAACTTGTCACCAATGGAGGGAGAGCCACACATCATCAAGTTGGGCCCGTACCTCGCTCCAGCGCCGGCCCCGTTAGGCTTCTACACCCGAAGGCTAACCCGCCACGGCTTCCTCAGCAACCGGTGGGGTCTCAGGAGGTACCGACACCTACGGTCATCTCAGATACTCGATGAGCAACCTGTCGAAATGCTACAGGGGAGAGCTGGCTTGCCCGCCATGTCTCGGGAGTTAGGGGCACGGGGCGTGTCTGCTCAGGAGGTCCAGCTGAGGTTGGACGACAACTTTGATGCTCTCAAGCGCGGGCTTCAAAACATTGGGGACGGCGTGCAGAGGCTGGAGACGGCAGCGGAAAAGATTCCGAGGCAGCTCATACAAGCCATCGAGAGACTTTTTGAAGAAAAGGCGGCGGACAACATTCCCGAGCAGGTCATCCAGGCCATCGACAAACTTCTCGACCAACGTCCCGCACCCGGGGTCACTGAGCGCATGGAGAAGCTTCACGACGCAGAGAAAGCAGGCTTGCGCCGTGAGCATGGTAACGAGCTTGAGTTGTTGAGGAGGGAACGGGCCCTGGACAAGCAACGGCTCGAGAAGCTGGAGAAGGACCTCCGGATTGCGAACATACACGCCCAACTGGCGACAAGAGATCTCTCGGAAGCTCGACGCAAGCTCAACGCCTACGACAGTCGGAACGACAAGACTCGACGCCCCGAGAACCACGAAAAAGCCATCAGAGCCCTCTTTCGAGATCTGAGAGACGCCGTTGTGGATTTTGCAGCGAGTTCAGCAATCCAGCTGCGTCAAGCGCCAGGCACCACTGCGGCTGCCGACAGTTGGTTTCATCCTCGATCCTGGAGCCGCGCCAGCGCCCGCCAGCGAAGACTGCGTGTTACAGCCAGCGTGTTCCATATCCTCTTTCGGCGCATTCTCCGGCCTTCCCTCCGCATGTTTGGCGTCCAGTCGTTTCTGAGAGCCACCGAGCACCACGCCATCTCAGCCGCCGAGGCACATCTTCGTGCCCTGGAAAAGGATTTGGAAACACAAGGAGGTGAGAACATCCCCTCCGTTACCATGGCCTTCTTGACGTCTATGCTAACTTGGGGGATTACATGAACTAGTTGACCAAGAAACACTCCACACATGGATAGCAACAACCATTGACGCAACCGCCCATATCCGAGACATACCCGGCAACACCGAGGGAGTGGCCCAGGAGATCCTCGAGGCCTTATCACCCGTCGTTGGCTTCACGTTCCGACGCAACGCAGAGAAAGTCAAAGGCCAGATCTCGGCCATCTGCGAGCGAGCTGTGCGGCTGAAACTGGCCATGAGACGGGCTGCGGGCAAGTTCAAGGTCGAGGTCCCTTCAAAAGACACCAAGAAGTGGGGCGAGCCCGGGTGTGACGAGGAGACCATGGCACTCCCGTCCGGGGTGTGGCTTGAGGTCGTTGAACAGGAGGCAACTCGTGATAGTGGCGAGGCTTGGGAGCCCGGCTCGGCCAAACCAACCAAGGATGGCATTGCCTATATCCCGTTTGGTGCTTTGACCAGGACTGAGCAAGGACCTGACGGAAAGAGGGAGAAAATGGTGCTGGAAAAGGGTTGGGTGGTCTGCAACAACGCTGGTGACAGGGGAAAGCTGAAGCGGAAGGCTCCGGCCCCGGCAGGTGGAGATGAGAAACCTCAGAAGAGAGTGCAACCGAATCGTGGAGTCTCGCCAGCGCATTTGGCACGAGTCAAAGCGCTGATGGGTCAAGAGTAGCATACAGGTGGATTAGAGACGGGCTCGAGGCGTTCAAAGGGCAGGTGTAGGAAAAGGAGGTAGTTTCGTGAAGCACAGTTCCGAGATGGCTGTCTTAACGAGTCGGTAAGGAGAAGTTCAGTGTTTCTTCAAACGAGATTTCTGGTATGGAACGGGCAGTCCTCCCTGTGCGCGTCATTGTCTGTTCTGGTGATCTCCTTGAAATCTGCCATGCACTCCCTGGAACTTTATCAGTTGTGAACCAAGTAAGCGGAGGACGAAGGCAGATGCATCCCCCCTGTGCGTATTACTCGGGGGATCCTATGCCTTCTGTGCCCAAGGCAAGAGTAAAGCCGGGAACTTACCAACAGAACTGGTACAGGCATCTGATACCTGTTGAGCGTGCGCCATGCGCCATGGATCAGCCACAGTTCCATTGCAAATTGATCAGGTGGAAACATGCAGGGCAGCCTCAATACAGAAGAGTGCCAGGAGGTACAATACATGAAGAGGCCCGAGGTATCACCAGTCGTTGCTCGCCGACGTTCCACAGGAATGCCCCGTACCCCATGCTCGGAGGCACTCCCAGCAGAACTCGGACCTGCAGCGGGAACCTAACTCGGCCACGTTAATCGCACCGTCCAACAAGGACTTAGACTGACACAGCTGCTCCTTGCAAGAGAATCCGGCAGCCAACGGAGAATAATGCCTGCCAGGAGACGAAAAACAACATGAAGGGAAGGGAAAAGACTTACACGTCATATGACTGCTATAAACTGCCGTCAGCTGGGCTCATGATGGGTTTTGAGGATGGGACGGGGTCTAGCGACGTACCATCCTCCATTCTTCTCAATGTTCCATTCGCAGCTGGGGCACGACTTGGTCGTCCGGCTGATGGTTGCCTTGTTGGCTCGCAACTCCTCGGCCCGCCTAAGCAGTACCTCGGTCGAGACCTGCCTCGAGTTGAAGCCGGTGTTCACCAACGAAGTCCACTCGTCGCAGGTCATGTCGGAATGCCAGGGCACCTTGCACGAAAAGCAAGTCTTGTTCCCACATGCGACACACTTGACGATGGGCTGGTCAACACCACCGTCGTGAATCTGCCCGCTCCCACAGCCAGCGGCACACTGCCCAATCCAAGATACTGTTAGCGAGAGAACTTCCAGAAACAGGTGTGTGGTGAGGTCACTTGCCCATATGAAGTCCTCATCCTCCTGCATGGCTCGGTGCAAACACAGTTCATCGTACCGCTGACAAGTCTCGGGGTCAGCGTAGCGCAGGACCGTCTCAAAGGACATGGTGCCGGTGCACTCGGGGCATGGGACGTCGGTCGATGGTTCTGCCTGAATGCGCGCGCTTATGGTCCTCGAGACGCAGTCAACGCAGGTTCCTGGGACGTGCTCGCAACGGCTGGACAGCGGCCAGCAGGGGAAGTCAACCGTAGCCTTCAGCTCGGCGCAGACGACGCATTCTCGGTAAGTTGCCATGACGGGAGACGGACGAAGGAATAATTACCATTAATTAAGGGGGGTCGATTGCGCCCC
>JAMAKQ010000128.1:0-68897 GCA_023628475.1 Chaetomiaceae sp. PF1801
GTAGAATCAATGTGGATTTAGATGAGAGGGTGTATTTTCGTGTGACATTCGCTTGTCTGTGACATTCGCTTATCAACCACGTTAAAGCTAATAAGACAATACATTCAGGTACTTATAATAAAGCTACTTATACTCGAATATATATTACCTATTATTAGTGTTTATATTAGGTTAAAAGAGTAAGTAATATATCTTAGTACTTATATATACTTAAAGGAACAAAGTAAAATGAACTGATATAATTAAGTTCTTAGCTTAAATAATTTGTAGATAGATATATATAAGAAGTAAGTATAGCTAAGTATGGAATAATATAGTGTATAAACTATTTGAAATTATAGAAGAACTAGCATAGTAACCGGTGCAATCAGACACTGTACCTAGGGTGCATTGATCAATGAAGCTAAGGCCCAAAGTGGTTATGTTCACAACTGCACTATCGGCTTCCGTAGATCCGCTGTATGATGGCTCCGCTTACGTGACATTGCTGCCGACTCCGCCGGCCGCCTTCGTAAATCACCGGCATTCGCCCCGCGATTTGTCGTGACTCTTCCTTCTTCCGACCAACTCCCGTGGGGTCCAGACCGGGCCCCTCCAACCCCATTTGCCATCGACCATGAACCATAGCACAATTGCTGGACCTCGACATTCTCCGTTTCATTGAGGAGGGTTGTTCTGCCATTCGGACGACCAACTCGCGAACGACGGTTGATCCAGGCGTTTTTGGTAGCCGGAAGGTACGGGCCCACCATCATTCTCGGTTCCGCTCCGTGTCAGTCATCGGCGACGGAATCGCAACTGACACTCTTTCCACCGGCATCAGCCGTCAAAACCTGCCGGTACAGACTCTCGCACCCGTGAGAACCACATCGTGGCCCCTTCGGCCGTCTCTCGAGTTTCCAACATGAGCGCGACGTCATCTGCCCCGAGCAAGGCCCCCTCGGCCCCGGCGACAGCAAACTACCCGCCCTCGGCTCCTGCGACCTCCAACGCAAGCTTCGACACCACTCGCCGCCAGGTCCAGAGCCCGGTGCACTCTCAAGCTGCGCCGAGGAAAGGCCAGGGTTCGAAGAAGCAGCACCGGAACCAGAGACGGGCGGGAACGCCGGGCCACATTGACGAGGAGGACGCAATGGCCGAGATTCGCGCTCTGCGGAATGCCTCGAGCAGGCGTGGCCAGACCTCCATCACGCACCTGATGAGCTACGCCTTGCCGCCACGTCCCCACGAGAGCCACCATACGTCCTACTCGCGCTCCTACCGACGCAACCCATCGTGGGGCGTCGGCTCGGGCTACCATGCCGCTGACAAGGCCCGCTACATCCATGCCAATTACCGCTTCGTCGTCGCCCCCAACGGCAACTACACGGCACAGGCTGCCGATGCCGACCAGCATCTCGACTGGGGCGATGTGCTCCAGGTTATCGCCTCGGCCGAGTCCCAGCAGTCGTCTTGTCCCATCTGCCTCTCCGAGCCGGTCTCGCCGCGCATGGCCAAGTGCGGGCACATCTTCTGCCTGCCCTGCCTGATGCGCTTCATGAACACCAGCAACAGCGAGGAGCCGGGCAAGAAGCAGAATCGGTGGAGGAAGTGCCCCATCTGTGAGGACACCATCTACCTCTCGGACGTGCGACCGGTGAGGTTCTATGCCGGCCAGGAGTGCCCTCTGCCCCGAAAGGGAGACGATGTGATCCTCCGTCTCATGATGCGGAGTGGGCGGAGCACTCTGGCGCTGCCGAAGGAAGGCGCCGCCGAGGTGTTGCAATCTGGCGAGGATATCCCGTGGCATTTTGCGGCCAATGTCCTCGACTATGCCAGGATCATGAGAGGCACCAACGACTACATGGCCGAGCAGTTCGACCGCGAGATTGAGGACCTGCTGAGGCAGGAGAAGGAGGACGAGCTCCTGTATCACGAGGACACCGAGTGGACACAGAAGGCTATCAGGGCAATCAAGACGGCGAAGGAGAAGCTTGCAGAGCCTGGTGAGGCGGCAACAGTGCCACCACCCGCTCCCGCAACTCCCGGACCAAGTCAGGCGAAGCAAGCCGACCAAGACTTCTACTTCTACACATCCCCGCCGCATCTGTACCTCTCACCACTGGACATCCGGATCCTCAAAACAAAGTACGGCTCGTTCTCGGCCTTCCCGTCAACACTCCTGCCGAGGGTCGAGCACATTTCGACTGGTCATGTGGTAGATGAAGGTCTGCGGAAGCGGGCCAAATACCTCGGCCATCTGCCTCGAGGTTGCCTGATAAGCTTCCTGGAGTGCGACTGGACAGACATCGTTCCTCCGGAAATCCTGGCCACCTTTTCAGACGAGATTGAGCGCCGCCGCAAGCGCAACAGGGAAAAGGCAATCCAGGAGGAGCGCGAGCGGTTGCAGGCGGAACGACTCGAGGCCGCCGCGATTCGCGACGCGAGGAGGAATTTTGGCTCCCCCGACGAGGGTGTCACGGTGCGGTACGGAAACCCAGGCCTGCACGAGCCGCCTGTTGATATGAACGATTTCATACCGCTCGGGGCCGAGGGCACCACGCCGCCCAACCCGAGACCGGGCTTCTCGTCGCTGGCGGATATGAGCACCAGCCCGACGGGCCGCAGGACTGTCTGGGGCACGCCCCTTGTAGGCGGACCGCCGGAGGTCCTTCCACCTAGACCTCAGATTGATGATGGGTGGTTGAAGGATACTGATGTCCTCGAGACCCTGGGCGCCGCCGACATTGCGATGCAGCTCGAGGCATTGGGTGTTGAAACGGAGGCTGCCTCGAGCAGCTCGGCAGCTGCCGCTGTGGTTGGAGCTTCCAATGGAGGGGGGAAGAAGAAGAAGAAGCAGAAGATTACACTGATGAGCACTGGTGGTCGGCGGGGTCTTTAGATGGTCTGACCTTTGCATTCCGCTTGAAGGCTTGGTGATGAAGGAGCAAAGTACAAAGACTATTATGGATGGGACTTGCGAAGCGTTGCAATTGAGAGAAACAGATACGGGTCAACAGGCGATGATGGCGCTTGTGGCGTCAATCGAACTGGAGAACTGAACTATATACTATGGGAGTTGATATTGATGATACAATATCTGACGAAGAAAGGCTCTCGTTGGCGTTACGGTTGGCCCTCTATCTAAACTGGTACATAAATTCATTTCGCGCTGAAGACAACATTCTTAGGGCTTTTGGAATCCTACTTAGAACCAGGTGTTGGTGCTCAGTTGACACCCAACAAGGGGACGGTTTGGATGTCGCATTTGTTTGGCTGATGATAATGCCCCCGAGGTTGCCCAGGACTGCGTTTCCAGACCTGACCGGCAACAGCTGCACCGGCTGCAACGGACATGAAGTCATAGATCGCCCAGTCATCATCTTCTCACTGCACGTTCTCCGCACGGGCTATGGAGCAACGGCAGCATCTCTCAAGCATCTGCGGGCTGATTGTCCGGAGGAGCATAGCAACGCCGCGTCGCCATGACATCACGGTCATGATGTCATGTCGTCGTTGGACGAAGTCCCAGCCCCTATTTGAAGCTTGAGCCCCTTCAACTTCACAGAGTAGCACGACCATAGCCCTTGCACAATTAGCACGGAATATCGACCTTTCCAAGCGTGTAAACACCTCGAAATCACCGAGAAACGTACCATCCCTCACCATGTCCGACAGAACTCACAAAGCTCCTAGCGCTGGCATGAAGGTACCGCACCGGCCCCCAACTCCTCGATTCCAAAACAAATTACCCCCTTTTACTAACACGGTTGCCAGGTAACCACGGGCGACCGCCCCGTCACCCGCGAAGCCCCAGGCTCCGTCCCCGGCGAGTCTCTCGCCGCCGAGTCCGCCCGCAAGGGCGGCGCCTTCGCCGAAAACGTCGGCATGGAACAGGGCCCCCAGAAACGGTCCACCCAGCAGCAGCCTCATCAAACCAAGTCCCGCGCCGGCACCGGCGAGGGCAGCACGGCCGCCAACAAGACGACCACCCTCAACCTCGAGAGCCAGCAGACCTCCCGCGGCACCGCCACCGCAGAGGGCGCTCCCCAAAAGACCGGGCAGATGGGCGCCGGCGAGGGCCAGGTCCTGGGCGTGACCACGGACAAGGTCACGCCCGGCGGCGGCGACATGCCGAAGCGCGACCTCAGGGCCCTGCAGCAGGAGCCGCAGGGCCAGCCGGCGCCGACCTACGTGGCCAACCAGTATATCCGGAACCTAGCGCCTCCGCATGGTAAGAACCTCAAGGAGGGCGGGTTTGAGGGGAGCGGGACGGAGGGAGGACCGCTGCCGGAGCCGGGTAGTATGGAGGATCCTGCGAGGGTGGCTGAGCGGGATCTGAAGGCTAAGATGGCTAGTCAGGGTAGGGATGCTGGGCCGCGGCAGACGGGGGGCGTGGAGGGGAAGAGTTGGTATACGCCTTTGGAAGGGGATGAGCCGGCGTGAGGGGTTAGTAAGTGGCGTGAGATGTAGCTGAGTTGTATGTAAAAGTCGGGTTGTCTTGAAGGAGTTGTAAGGAGTGAGTCTGAGATTCGAATGAAGATTAGGTAATGTCAACATGCTCCGTCTGGGTGAACTGTCAGTATAGACTCGTGCTGAAGCTGGTGTTGTCGAGGAGCGCTTGGAGCGTCCATGCTGGGGATGTTGTTCCACAAGCACCAACTTTGAAGAACCTGCTGCAAGAGAAAGAAGTGGCAGACAAGAATACCATTCAAGCCGATTACTGATTAGCTTTAACTCCATTAACAATTAACCAACTATACCATGGATGCCGCTGGTGTCCCCTGTTCCAGTTTGTGCGTTCCCGGACAAGCGTGACATGCCCCGAGGCCGTCTGCAAGTCACGGACACCGTATCCAACATCACCAAAACCAAACAGCCCGGCGGCTATCCTGACGCACCCAGAATTACTCCCGCAACGCCGTCCTGTCCAACTCCGTTCAAGGTTGTTCAGAGCACAACGGCAACAACGCCCGCAACAGCCGCCAGGACGCCGCCCGCGTTAAGGGCGAGGTAGGCGGCGCTGTTGGTCTTGGTAGCATTGCTGCCGGTCGAAGTGGCCGAGGGGCTTCCCGAGGACGACGTGCCCGTGGCAGCGTTCTGGTTGGTGGCGGCGGCGCCCTGGGTGGTCTGCGCGGGCGCCGTCTGAGCGGCCGAGGTGGCGGCTGTCTGGAGGGTCGTCGAGGGGAACTGGGTGGCGTAGCCGCAGAAGATCTCACGCTGGCCGACGGCATCGTCTATAAGTCAGGTTAGATGGGAAAGGGTTCAATCCCTCGAGACATGGAGAAGAGAGAGAGAGAGAGAGCAACTCACTCAGACGGGGATCGTTGGGGCAGTTGTTGTAGCAGCTGTATCAGGGGAGGACTCGTCAGTCAGGTCAGAGAGATGGCTGCTCAGGTTCCGTACGTGATGATGTTCTTCCACTGGGTGCACTTGCAGTCGTAGTCCTGGTTCCCGCAGGCGGCGAGCTTGGAGTTCTCGGTGCCGAGGCAGGTCTCGACGATGTAGTTGGCGGCGCAGGCACTCGTCGTCTGAGCCGCGGCCGACGACGCCAGGACAGCGAGTGGGAGCAGGAAGGCCTTCATTTTGTATCGTGTGTGTGTGAACCGGATATGGATTCCTTTGAAACAATGATTGCCGATTGCTGAAAACGGGCGTGGGATGAGCGAGTGGACTGGTTAGATGCTGCTTGGTGGAATGGCCTCTTTTGGTAGAAGTGAAGGTTAATCTACACAATCTCGCAAGTCAACAAACACAGAGGCGGGGTGAGGAATGGGGGAGGTCTCACAAGGCAACGACGACAGCACAGCAACAACAGAAGCGAATGTCTGAGGTGAGGAAGGTGGGCACTCGGGCTCGAAAAGAATGGGCGATCGGGGGGAGATTAAAGGCGCGCTAGCCAGGCCAACATGGGCATGGCGCCGTCTGCATCCCCATGTCCCCATGTCTCGCTCCCGATGCACCCAGATCGCGGAGCGGCCCACCTTGCTTTCCCCTGCTGGCTCGGGCTTTGCCAAAATCAGCACGGTGGCTTGCTGGTCAAGGTCTACATTGCGTTCTGCCCGAGGCTCGTGTCACAATGGGAAATTGTCCATGTGGTGATTCAACTCGAATGCGAGACATGGTGATGGTGGCTCCGATCGAAAATACTTTTAAGAAATGCCCCGGACGCGACCTCGCGTTTTGGAAAAGCTCGCCTGCGCTGGCCCCACACAGCCTGCTCTGATTCGCCAATCGGCCCCGGCCGAGATGCCACGGGCCGCCGTGCTCGGGTTGGGAACCTTGCAGCTGCAACTTTCCTGCCAAGCTCTTTCGGATGCACCTCATCTTCGACCTGCATCTCTCGTCTTCCGGCGCCAGTAAGAAGCATTTGGCGGATGCAGCACCACCTGAGCGGCCGATCGGGGCTTTCATGGCCCATTGTTGGTCCAGTTCAAGTTGCCTGCCGTAACACTTGGAGTTCCGATTTTTCGACCCATGCCGGTCATGTCCCGGCGCTGCTCAACCATCCCCGTCAGCCTGCGCACCAGCGAGGTCAGAGATGTCGAGGCACGGTGTGAACTGACAGCTGGGCATTGTTGACATCCATGGATGTTGAGACGTACTCGGGTCAAAGCCCTCAGTTGGCCGGGAGACGAAGAGGTGAAGAGCTCAAGGGAGTCGAACCCGGCTCGATGGCCAGGCTCATTGTAGATGCCTTCACTCTCCCCCCATCTGCCCAACCTGCGCCTTCAACTCGGCATTCTCACGCTCCAGATCTGCCACTCTCGCCTCAATCTCCTCCATCCTCTCCGCAGCGCCAACACCAACCTCCTCGATCATCTTGACAAACCGCCACAGCCGCAGCACAATGACAATCGACGCAATCTCCTCGACGATGCCCCTCGCCAGGACATCCACCACGAAACTGACAATGATGACAACACCATCAAAGCAGTGAAACCAGTCATGAAAGAACCTAGAACAAATTGCCATCATCAGTCTCACAGATACCGATGAAGCGTAACCGCTTGTCCTGTTCCATGCCCAAAACGGAAGAAGAAGAGTGTTTGAGAACCTACCGCCTCCCAAAAGCCCACACCGTCACCCCCAACTCGACCACAAACAGCGTGCTAAAAACCAGCGCAAACGGGTGCAGCGCCCGCCTCGCCCTTCCAACCCACGGCTCGTCCTGCCTGCCCAGGTCGCACGCCACCAGCGCGATGAATAGGTCGACCAGAATGGCCGTCACGTCGAGCGAGACGAGGCCCAGGACAAAGTAGTGCTTGGCTCGAGACGAGAGGAGGGCTCGTGCTTGGCGGCGGCGGCGGGCGTAGGTTGATTTCCAGGTGCTTGATGGTGATGATTCGTAGGAGGCTTCTTCTTCTTCTTCTTCTTCTTCTTCTTCTGCGGGGTGGGGCCTGAGGAGGGGGCGCTGGAGGTAGGAGTCGTCGTCGGGCATGGTTGAGGAGAGTTAGAGGTGTTGGATTACTGTGTAAGGTGAGGGGTTGTATAAGCCAGTGAGTTGTCGTCTTTCAGGAGGTTAAAAATAGAGAAAAAAGGCCTTGCACTAGGGATGAGTAGGACGCACTAGTCGGATCATAAATGTCCCCGCTTTCAGGGGGGTTGATTGCCATGTTAGCGAATCGATGTATCCGTAAGAGCGTGAGTGAGAACCAGGCAGCCTGTCTGGGTTTGGAGTTTGTCTGCCTGTGTCCGAGTGACAGGTAAGAGCTCTGTTTCCGGTTTCTTAGACTCGGTCAGGTACCCTATTTGGCGTCCAACCGAGCAACGTCATCGAGACCAATGAATGTGCAAAAGTAACTTGAATACTCGCTGTTACGTCGGGAACAAACATGGCTGAAAACGACCGGTTATGAAGCCGCAGCCATCGTTCAAGCGTCGCTGCCTCCTTCAGAAGACACTGCAATGGTCGGGTATTGTCAGAGACACTCCGTGCGTCAGAGGCCTGACGTCCCCCGCGAGCCAAGCTCTACATACAAGAAAGAAAAGATGTCATGTCGTCTTGGTGGTATCAAGTAAAAACGCCCCGATATGCTCCCTCTAGGTAATGACCCGCCTCCTTTCCATGCCCTGCCCTCCAAAATGCCCATGGTCATTGAATCCGTGCCCGTACCCATGCGCTCCCAGGAATGCGACGTCATGCAAGTGACAAGAAAAGCTTCCCATTCCTCCCGCGATACGAAAGAACCCCAACGGTCCGTCTCACGGATGAAAAGGATCCCGTGCGATACTGGTCAAAGTCGGCAGCCGTCACAAAAGTCGGCTCCGCTTCCCCCCTCCAAACATGTCCTTGCCGCCCCCGTGCTCCAGGCTGCCCAAGTCGAAGATCTCGGCCAGGTTGACCTTGCGTTTCTGCCCAGCCCCTCTTCCTAGCGACGACCTGCCTCCTGTCCGGCTGTTTCTATTCCTCCCGTTCCGTGGCGTCGTCCGGGTGTTCGAGGGGCTGATCGTTTGTGAGTCGGAGAGATTGAGGTTGGCGAGCCGCAGCGCTTCGTCGTGAGGATAAGGATATGACGCCTGGAAGTTGAAGTTGTCCTGGGAGGGAACGACGATGTCGACTTCCTCCGCCGCGGGACTAGGTGGGACGGGCACTGTCGCGAGGATGGGAGGCGCCGACGCTTCTCTTGTTGGAGCTTCGTCTTTGTCCCGTAGTCTTTGCACGGCGGCGGGGACGGCGCGTTGCATTTGTGGTGATGATAGGACTTGTGCATCGGATCTTTCTGTTTCGTCATCGCTTTCGAGCGGTGGGGATGTGGTGTCTCGCCCGTCGAGCCGGTCCGTCGCCCATTTCCGAATCCTCTGGCACTCGTCGCTCTGCGAACCCACGCTGTCCAAGAAGGAGAGCAGATCCTCCAGGCAGTCTTGGTACCCGTCTGCACGCGACTTTGCTTGGGCCTGAGCCGAAGTCTTATACAGCTTCGTGACCGAGAGGGCGGCTGCCTTGAAGGCGTCGAGCAGCTCGTTCGCCTCGATGCTCATTTCGGGTTGGCGAACTTGATCGTGTCGATTCGGAAGTGGTCGAGAAGGCTGATCCGCCAAGGAACCGTGCGATATTCCGCTCGGAGATGCTGAATGCAATCGTTGTCGAGTGCCGCGGAGGAGAAGCTCAACTGCGACTGCCAGTGCTCGACTGAGGGGTTTTCACGAGACAAGGGCCAAGATGACCAACCTGGAAGGTGGACCCGGAGCGGAGCCTCTTTGGAACGGGATGATTTGGGCGTCCGAGGTTGCAGCCGAAATCAGTAACGTTATGTATTTTTATATTTCGTACTTTGTCTGCGGGCGCGATGACAGATGTGTCGGGCAATGTTTCGTCAAACTGATGTCGGACTTTGTGTCTTGGTAACGAACCACGAGGGGGATGCCAGCTGCCCGGGGTCCAAGATGTGCTGTCATCGGGTTGGGATAAGCTCGGAAAAGCAGCTGAGGCTGTCAGGGACCGAATTGCGGAAGGTTCCAGTGAACTTCCAGTGACTGATGGGGGTTGACGGCTCTGTGGGGCAGCGCACGTGTCCTTGTTGTCCTTGGCTTTATTTTCCCAAACAGGCCTCGTCGAGACCTTACGTAAGCAACAACCATCATCAGCCTTGTGCATCTCTCAACTGAAGAGAAGGCCTTCTCAACAGCCGCAGCGACGACACTCGATGCCTCCACGCCAGCTCTTTGAGAAACTGAGGTAGAAAACAAACGAAAGAGAGAAGCTCGAGGCAATATAAAAGGAGATGGATACGGGAATGCTTCTTGGTGGTTATCAAAAGCGAGGCAAGCCCGAAACGGGGCTGAGCAGCAAACCATCCAAAGAACAAAGCAAAGCATTGCAATACATGGGCGCAGTTGGGTTCTTCCCCTCGTCTCGTTTTGTTACCTGAGAGTTTCTGGATTGTGGGATGGCCACACAGTTGTAGGAACTGTCAGTCTCGGTTCTACAAAGATCCAATCTTTGGATTGGATTTGAGCTGGATGACACAGGCGGCATCTCAACTCTTTACAGGTCGGCATAAGCAGCCATTGAGAGTGTATTGATCAAGAATTTACCTCGATATCGACATTTCACTTTGTCGAGGTTCTGTGACGAAATTCTGGCACCTGTTGGCCGGGCGTTCCTCATTTTCTGTAGACAGGCCCTCCGTCGACCGCCGTTTAATCCCCCCTCGGCCGTGTGGGAGCTGTGATTGGCCAGGAACGCGGTTTGGACCTTTTTGGGGTTCCTCAACCTCAGAAATTCGCACCCTGCCCAGCACCCACCCATCTTCAACCATCTTTCTCCGACCATTCCTCGTTCCCGTCGCGAACTGCAGCTACGAGACTCGCCATCATCACCCAAACATCTCCAAGCAATCAGGAAGACCCTTCTCGTCGCGCGAAACACTTAAACGGAGGCGCGTCTAAGTCGCGTACAATTTATACGCCTTGACCCTCGACCGAGGGCACTGCGGCCAGCATGGCACCCCGTTCGCGCCAGAGCGGCAACGACACCGACGCGTCAATGGTCGATGCGCCTGAGCCGGTCAACACTACCCAGACAGCCGATGACATGGTAAGACGTTCCCCGCCGCGCGTTTGCCTGGTTTCCCTTTTTGGGTTGGAGCTTGATGTTGGAGATGGCCAGTCGGGCTGACGTTCACTTCTCCAGGATGTCGACGAGACTCCCGACTACACCGACTCTGACACAAACCCCAACACGACTGCGAGCAGCGTGGTTGGGGAACCCATCATCGACGGCCGCAAGAGGCGCTCAGAGGCCAATCAGTTACGTAGGAGTATCTTTGGCAAGAAGCACGACAGGCTAGGCGAATCAAAGGTGGGACTGAACACCGGCGCTCGCTGTCGATGAACTGCAGCTGACTCTCTGCTAGGAGGATGACACGCTCCGCCGCTTCCGGTACCTCCTGGGTCTCACTGACCTGTTTCGCCACTTCATCGAGACGAACCCGAACCCGAAAATTCGCGAAATCATGGCCGAGATCGACCGCCAGAATGAAGAGGAGGCGAAGCAACGGAAGGGCGGCGGTCGCCAGGGCGGCGCTACTAGTGAGAGGCGCCGCCGGACCGAGGCCGAAGAAGACGCCGAGCTGCTCAAGGACGAGAAGCATGGCGGTTCTGCCGAGACCGTCTTCCGCGAGTCCCCCGCTTTTATCCAGGGCACAATGAGGGACTACCAGATTGCCGGCCTGAACTGGTTGATCTCACTCCACGAGAACGGCATTTCCGGTATCCTTGCCGACGAGATGGGTCTCGGCAAGACCCTGCAGACCATTGCCTTCCTGGGCTACCTGCGCCACATCATGGGCATCACGGGCCCCCATCTTGTCACGGTGCCCAAGTCGACCCTCGACAACTGGAAGCGCGAGTTCGCCAAGTGGACGCCCGAAGTCAACGTGCTCGTTTTGCAGGGCGCCAAGGAGGAGCGCAATCAGCTCATCAACGACCGCTTGGTGGACGAGAACTTCGATGTCTGCATCACCAGCTACGAGATGATTCTCCGCGAGAAGGCCCACCTTCGAAAGTTTGCTTGGGAGTACATCATCATCGACGAAGCCCACCGCATCAAGAACGAAGAGTCGTCCCTGGCCCAGGTCATCCGCATGTTCAACTCGAGGAACCGCCTCCTGATTACCGGCACTCCCCTCCAGAACAACCTGCACGAGCTCTGGGCTCTTCTCAATTTCCTGCTTCCGGACGTCTTCGGGGACTCGGAAGCTTTCGATCAGTGGTTCTCGGGTCAGGATCGAGACCAGGACACGGTTGTCCAGCAGCTGCACCGTGTGCTGCGACCTTTCTTGCTTCGCCGTGTCAAGAGTGACGTGGAGAAGAGTTTGCTTCCCAAAAAGGAGGTCAACGTCTACATTGGCATGTCGGAGATGCAGGTCAAGTGGTATCAGAAGATTCTCGAGAAGGATATTGACGCCGTCAACGGAGCTGGCGGCAAGCGCGAGTCCAAGACGCGGCTCCTGAACATCGTCATGCAGCTCCGGAAATGCTGCAACCACCCATACCTCTTTGAGGGCGCCGAACCGGGCCCGCCTTACACGACGGACGAGCACCTTGTGTACAACTCGGGCAAGATGATTGTGCTCGACAAGTTACTCAAGCGGATGCAGGCGCAGGGCAGTCGCGTGCTCATCTTTTCCCAGATGAGCCGTCTCTTGGACATCCTGGAGGACTACTGCGTCTTCCGAGGGTACAAGTACTGCCGCATTGACGGCAGCACCGCGCATGAGGACCGTATTGCCGCCATCGACGAGTACAACAAGCCGGGTTCCGAGAAGTTCATCTTCCTGCTGACCACGAGAGCTGGTGGTCTCGGCATCAACTTGACCACGGCCGACATCGTCATACTGTACGACAGCGACTGGAACCCTCAGGCCGATCTGCAGGCCATGGACCGCGCTCACCGTATCGGTCAGACGAAGCAGGTGGTTGTCTACCGCTTCGTTACGGACAATGCAATCGAGGAGAAGGTCTTGGAGCGCGCGGCGCAGAAGCTGCGCCTCGATCAGTTGGTCATCCAGCAAGGGCGTGCTCAAGCAGCTGCCAAGGCTGCAGCCAACAAGGACGAGCTGCTCTCCATGATCCAGCACGGCGCTGAGAAGGTGTTCAAAACAAAGGGCGCGTTCGGGCAGCTGGCCGAGAAGGGCGGTGACCTGAATGACGACGACATTGACGCTATCCTCCAGGCTGGCGAGAGCCGCACCAAGGAGCTCAACGCCAGGTACGAGAAGCTTGGTATCGATGACCTGCAAAAGTTCACGTCAGAGTCGGCCTACGAATGGAACGGAGAGGACTTTGCCGCGCGCAAGAAGGATATTGGCATCAACTGGATCAACCCGGCCAAGCGCGAGCGCAAGGAGCAGGTCTACTCGATCGACAAGTACTACAAGCAGGCCCTGCACACTGGAGGCCGGACCGCCGAGGCAAAGCCCAAGGCCCCGCGTGCGCCCAAGCAGGTGCCGGTGCACGACTACCAATTCTACCCTCCCAGGCTCCGCGATCTCCAGGACAGGGAGACGGCATACTACCGCAAGGAGATCGGGTATAAGGTCCCTCTTCCGGAAGGCGATGACGAGAACTTGTCTGAGCGGGAGGCCGAGCGAGCCCTTGACCAGCAGGAGATTGACAACGCCACGCCGCTCACCGAGGAGGAGCAGGAGGAGAAGCAGCGGCTCGCCCAGCAAGGGTTTGGTGACTGGAATCGGCGTGACTTCCAGCAGTTCATCAACGGTTCTGGCAAGTATGGCCGGCACGACTACGAGGGCATCGCGCAGGAGGTGGACAGCAAGACGCCGGCCGAAGTCAAGGCGTACGCCAAGGTCTTTTGGCAGCGGTACACCGAGATCGCCGACTACAACAAATACATCAAGATCATCGAGGACGGCGAGGAGCGGATGCGCAAGATTGAGCACCAGCGCAAGATGCTGCGCAAGAAGATGAGCCAGTACCGCGTGCCGCTGCAGCAGCTCAAGATCAGCTACTCTGTATCCACCACCAACAAGAAGGTGTACACGGAGGAGGAGGACCGGTTCCTGCTCGTCCTGCTGGACAAGTACGGCGTCGACTCGGAGGGCATCTACGAGAAGATTCGCGACGAGATTCGCGAGAGCCCGCTCTTCCGGTTCGACTGGTTCTTCCTCAGCCGGACGCCGACCGAGCTCGGCCGCCGCTGTAACACGCTCCTGACGACGGTCGTCAAGGAGTTTGAGGATGTCAACACGACCAAGGCCAACGGCGCGAACGGCAAGTTCAAGCGGGAGCCGGATGACGATGAGAATGACGAGGATAGCATCCTGGGCTTGGCCCCTGCTAAGAAGAAGACCAAGGCGAATGGTGTCAAGGTAAGCCTTTCCTTTCCCCTTCCCTACACAGGACTTGCGGTCTAACTTCTTGTTGCAGAACAAAGCACTGGACAATGTAAAGTCGGCAACGGGCAGCAAGGCCAACTCGACATCGCCGTCGCGGGCGTCCAGTGTCGCCTCGACAAACTCGAATGCCGCTGGCTCAAAGGCCAAGCCTAAGGGCAAGAAGAAGTAAATTGTGGGAACGACAAAAAGTTGGTAAACATGGATCGACTCATGAAGGGAGTATGGGGACATAGAGACGGGGTTTGTTGTTTGTTGATGATTTGGTTCGCGGATGGTTGGTATCGTTCCCTTTCTGTCATCAGGGTTAGTGAGGGAGGTTCTTTTTCTTTGTGGCACATTCGCTTGCCATCTCGGGATGGATGGATGGGACGGACATCCTATCGGTGGCTTAGAGGTTGGGGCCAGGATGGCGTTTCGGTGTATTGCTTTGTCTTCGTTCATGGAAAATTTGCAGACAGACAGCTTTGCTCGTTGAGTTTTGCAGCAAGCACTCACCTCTACTGCAGAATAATAGGAAATAGCATTAGGCAGCGTTGAGCAGACAGTCTCCGACTGTTTTGTGGTTTGTGAAGCAGCTGAAGATGCCTCTTCGTGTCTTTGTCGCGTGGCTGGGTTTTCGTAGACAACATCACAACTCGGAAAAGGCAGAGACGCGGAAGAGTTTGCAAGACAGACCGATGTAGTAGGGTATCCGCATCCCGTCCGAGGACACAAGGGGACCGAGCTACACGAGCAAACAAGACTACCTGGGCAAAGAACCAATTCTTTTTCCTTCCAAAGTTAAAGAGAGAATCCCACTTTCTCCCTTCCATCTTTGATCCATCAGCCCCAAGTCTTTGTCCCCGAAAAACGCCATTACCAATGCCGAACCATCAGAACCGCTCCACCTCTCGCCTTTCGGAACCCCCTCACGCGTTGGCAGCCGCGGCTAGCCTGTTCGCCCTCTCCCGCTCGACCTCGTACATAAAGTCAAAGTAGCCCTTGTCGAAGTGGTGCACACGCACGTAGCCGTCCTCGCCGCCGCTGGCGTAGCCCTTGCCGGTGGGGTCGGCGGCGACCGTGTTGAGCGGGCCGAAGTGGCCGCGCACGCGGCCAATCTCGTCCTCGAAGATCTTGTGGTAGAAGCGGGCCTCGAACTTGCCCTGGCGGGCGGCCGTGGTGGTGACGTCCATGGCGGCCTGGCCGCCGCCCAGGATGACAAAGTCCTTCTTGGGCGTGATGGTGGCGCTGTTGAGGGGGGTGTCGGCCGGGTAGGTCTTGAGGACTTCGAGGTCTTTGGCGGAGATGAGCTGGGATGGGATTGTCAGTAACTTCTAAAGATGATCAGATCGTGATAGTGAAAAGCATACCTTGGCGGTCTTGTCTTTTGATGCGGTGATAAAGTATGTCCTGTCCTGCGACCACTGGAGGTCGGTGATGGGCTGGTTCAGCTCGTGGATGGGGATGTTGTAGATCAGGTCGCCCGTCTTGCCGTCGTACTGCGAGACGGAGCCGTCCTCGTGGCCGGCGATGATGTACTTGCTCAGGTAGCTCCACCCGGCCACGGTGGCCTTGCTCTCCTCGCACACGATGGTCAGGGCCTTCTCATCGGACTGCTCCGCCTCCACGTCGACCTTGATATCCAGCACGACAATGGTGCCCAGGTGCCCCATGCGCTTCTCCGTCACGCCCAGCAGCTTGGTGCCATCCTCGTTGAACTCGACGCGCTTGACGGCCGTCGGGAAATCCCATGTCTTGAGGCACTTCCCCGTCTTGACGTCCCAGAGGCGGATTGTGTTGTCGGCGGAGCCGGAAGCGAGGAGGGTGGAGGTTGGGTCGATATCGATGGTCCAGATGGCGCCTTGGTGGCCGCGGTATGTTCCCAACCGCTCGCCGTTGTGCGAAAACCAGACGCAGATTTGTTGATCCTTGGACACTGAGAAGATGAGATCGCCGTCGGGGTTGTACCTAGCGGAAAACGAGCGCGGGTTAGATTGCAATGCTCAGTCTCTCGAAGGGCCTGGGGCGACCAACTTGATCTGGGTAAGGGCACGTTCGTGGCCCGCCAACAGGATGGGCCTCATTTTGGTGGTGGTATTTGCGACTGGCTAGACGGTCTCGTGTATTGTTGTCGCTCGAGGTTTTCTTTGTTGTTGTCGTTTCGGAGGGGAATGCAGGGTTGATATTCAACTCGGATCTTCTCAGGTTTGCGAGCTATTGCGGGGCCTTCTCTTTCAGGGACTTGTTGCTTTCTTCGCCGGAACGACGATTTGGATGCCCAGTGATTTTTCCGCAGATTGTGCGCGGCGCCGATAGGCCACCGCAAACCATCGCGGGGCGATTTTGCCCCACCTCAGCGCAGCGGAGTCATTGTTGTGCAAGGATGGTTGACCGCCTTCTGTTTTCGTCACCAACAGCCACCGATGACCAAACAAAAACAGATGCGCCTCTTCCTGCACATCGAGTCGAGTCACCGATTCCTTCAACACAGCGATGGTGGCTTCGGCTCGGAACCACAAATTATATGAGCAGAGCTGCTGCTAGCGGCGACACTCTCTGCAGACATAACGTTACAACCTGTCGAGACGCCTTTCCAATCCCGGCACGGCAACGCATCGCCGGGCGCCGCATCAACTTGAAGTAATCGGAGTTGGGGACATTTTTCTGGACCCGGATTACACGGACCTTGGGCCGTCGGTTTTCAAAAGCACCCTCGCCCCTGGCCAAAGACACAGTTGCAGTTACGCTTGATGAATCCGGCCAGCATGGATCGTTTTCTTCTTTTACTGTTATTGAGTCCCCGTCACAAGTCGCCTGTCCTCGGTGGTGTAGCTCAGGTTCTCTCTCCATGACGCGCGACCCCGGTTGACGGAGCAAGTGTGTTGAAGAAACGCGAGCGTGACTCAGTCGAAAGTCGAAACCTCTCCACCGCCAGGTCCTTCATATACGACAGGGATTCAACTTTGAAGGCCATCCTCCCGACTGTCTACTCGCGTTCAGGTACAATAGCAGCCTTAGAAGTGACTCACCCGACAGCCGCGATCTCTCGCAACAGGACTGTCACTCACCAGAAGCCATGGGCCTCTCGTGCCTCGTCAAGAGGGTTCCGATCCTGCGGCTTACACCGGCAGCCAGGCCGCCTGCATCCAATTCGCCAGCACGCCAATTGCGGTCGAGGAATTATTCTGGCTTGTCGAGTCAGAAGAGCGCCTCGATCCTTCGGCCGGTCAGCAGCCAGACGCGAACAAGATGTGGTGTAACAACAACCACAGTATCAGCAGCATGTGAGTCAGGGGAAGCCAACGGAACACCAGCAACAGTTCGAGCCGACACTCGGCGGCTCTCCTCGGCTGCGGCGGGCTCCGCAGCCCCGCGTCGTCCCACATCTCGCGGGGCTCCATCAGGCTCGCTCAGCCCAAACTCGAGTCTTCCGGAGAGCACCAGCGCCAGCACAAGCACCAGCAGGACGAGTCACAGCAGCCCTCTCGTGCGTCCTCATCGCCTCGTGTCACCAACTGCTCTCAGGGCCTTCTCGAGTTCGGCACCAGCCATGGCCGCGACAAAGATTGACGGAACGGCGATTGCCCGGAAGGTGCGCGAGCGGCTGCAGGCCGAGATCGCGCAGAAGAAGGGCATCAATCCGCGGTTCCAGCCCTGCCTCAAGATCATCCAAGGTGCGTTACATGCCGCCGAAGGCAGGGAGTCGATATATCTGTGACTAGACTAACTAACCTTTCAATTGCTGTAGTGGGCGATCGTTCCGACTCCTGTAAGCTTGAACCCCCATCTACTTACCCCGCCACGGCAGTGCTCAGGAACGCGGGACAAAACACGCTGACGCCGGATGCCCCGCAGCTACCTATGTGCGCATGAAGCTGAAGGCCGCCGAGGAGGTAAGTTGCTGCACAAGATTTTCAACAACGCCTTAGGAAGGAGGCAGATAGCTGACCTCGTGTTCTCCAGTGTGGCATTGCCTGCGAGCTGATCAAGTTCGACGAGACCGCTACCGAGGCCGAGCTGATCGCCCGCGTGGTTGCACTCAACAACGACCCTGCCGTGCACGGCATCCTGGTGCAGCTGCCGCTCCCGAAGCATGTCTCCGAGTACAACGTCACCTCGGCCGTCGCCAGCGAGAAGGACGTCGACGGCTTCGGCACCCACAACATCGGCGAGCTGGCCAAGCGCGGCGGCCGTCCCTTCTTCGTCCCTTGCACGCCCAAGGGCGTCATGGTGCTCCTGGAGGAAGCCGGCGTGGACCTCGCCGGCAAGAATGCCGTGGTCCTTGGGAGGAGCGACATTGTGGGGAGCCCTGTCAGCTACCTCTTAAAAAACGCCGATGCCACCGTCACCGTCTGCCATTCCAAGACCAAAGACCTGGACCACCACCTCAAGAACGCCGATGTGCTGGTCGTTGCGATCGGAAAGCCCGGTTTTGTCAGGGGAGAGCAGCTCAAGCCGGGCGTCGTTGTTATTGACGTGGGCACCAACTACATCCCAGACGCCACCAAGAAGTCTGGCCAGCGGCTGGTGGGCGACGTTGACTTCGAGTCGGCCTCCCAGGTCGCGTCGCAAATCACCCCTGTTCCGGGCGGTGTGGGTCCGATGACCGTTGCCATGCTCCTCCACAACGTCGTCGATGCCGCCACCCAGTCATTCGAGGCGGAGAAGCAGAGGCATATTGTGCCCCTGCATCTCAAGCTCCTGGACCCCGTTCCGTCTGATATCGCCATTTCCCGGGCACAGGCGCCCAAGCCCATCACGCAAATCGCCAAGGAGATTGGCATCTCTCCTTCAGAGCTGGAGCCATATGGCTCCTACAAAGCCAAGGTTGATCTCAGCCTGCTGAAGCGCCTCGGCCACCGGCGGGATGGCCGTTATGTCGTGGTCACAGGCATCACTCCTACCCCGCTCGGCGAGGGCAAGTCTACGACGACCATGGGTCTTGCCCAGGCGCTCGGCGCTCATGTTGGCCGTGTCACATTTGCCAACGTGCGGCAACCCAGCCAGGGCCCGACCTTCGGCATCAAGGGCGGTGCCGCTGGCGGCGGCTACAGCCAGGTCATTCCCATGGATGAGTTCAACATGCACCTGACTGGTGACATCCACGCCATCACGGCCGCAAACAACCTTCTTGCCGCTGCCATTGACACCCGCATGTTCCACGAAAGCACCCAGAAGGACGCCGCCCTCTACAGGCGTCTGGTCCCTATCAAGAATGGCAAGCGGACCTTCGCTCCCGTCATGCTGCGGCGCTTGAAGAAGCTTGGCATCGACAAGACGGACCCCGACTCGCTGACCGAGGACGAGATTCGTCGCTTTGCTCGCCTTGATATCGACCCGGACACCATCACTTGGCGTCGCGTGCTGGACGTCAATGACAGGCACCTGCGCGGCATCGTCATTGGCAACGCGGCTACCGAGAAGGGCCACAGCCGTGAGACGGGCTTCGATATCTCGGTGGCCAGTGAGTGCATGGCCATTCTGGCATTGAGCACCAGCTTGGGAGATATGCGGGAGCGCCTCGGTAGGATGGTTGTCGCCAGCTCGAAGAGCGGCGAGCCCATCACCTGCGATGACATCGGCGCCGGCGGTGCGCTCACGGCTCTGATGAGAGACGCCATCAAGCCGAATCTGATGCAGAGCTTGGAGGGCACTCCCGTGTTTGTGCACGCCGGCCCCTTCGCCAACATCAGCATCGGCAACAGCTCGATTCTGGCTGACAAGATGGCCCTGAAGCTTGCCGGCACCGAGCCGGATGAGGACCACAGCGCCAAGGCGGGCTTTGTGGTAACTGAGGCCGGCTTCGACTTCACCATGGGCGGTGAGCGCTTCTTCAACATCAAGTGCCGCACCTCGGGCCTTGTTCCGGATGTGGTTGTCGTCGTCGCCACCATCCGCGCCCTCAAGGTCCACGGAGGCGGCCCACCCATCTCTCCCGGGGCTCCTCTCCACGCCGTGTACAGGGAAGAAAGTGTCGAGGTGCTGCGGAAGGGCTGCGTCAACCTGGCAAAGCACGTTGCCAACGCCAAGTCGTATGGCGTGCCCGTCCTGGTGGCCATCAACAAGTTCGCCACCGACACGCAGGCCGAGATCGACGTGGTCCGCGAGGAAGCCATCAAGGCCGGCGCCGAGGATGCCGTCCTTGCCAACCACTGGGCCGAAGGCGGCAAGGGCGCCGTCGACCTCGCCAATGCCGTCATCGCCGCCGCGGAAAAGCCTAAGGACTTCAAGCTGCTCTACACCCTCGAGGGCACCGTGCAGGAGCGCATCGAGAAGATTGCCCGTGACATGTACGGCGCCTCGGCCGTCGAGTTCAGCGAGCTCGCGCAAAAGAAGGTCGACACGTACACGCGCCAGGGCTTTGGGAACCTGCCCATCTGCATCGCCAAGACACAGTACTCGCTCAGCCACGACCCCGAGCTCAAGGGCGCGCCCACCGGCTTCACGGTGCCCATCCGCGATGTGCGCATGGCGGCTGGTGCGGGCTACCTCTACGCGCTGGCTGCGGATATCCAGACTATTCCTGGTCTGCCGACCGCGCCTGGCTACCTCAATGTCGATGTTGATGCTGAGACGGGCGAGATTGATGGCCTGTTCTAGAAGTGATTAGGCAGGTATATACTCGGGCTTCGTATTACTTTTGTTGGCGTTTTCTTTCTTGGGTTGGGCGGCTAGGGGCAGCATTGATCAACTCAGATGTGTGGTGCGTGTTTTAACACATGGCGCTTGGAGGGGATACCATATGGCGGGTAAAGGGGGAAAAGCAAGAGGTTCTTGATACATTTTCAACATATTTCGCTAGAGTAGAAACGATTTCGTGATGTGTCACTGTCTTCTGACGGGCAATTTGGTAGGAGTCTGGTCCAAGTGATGTATTAGAGAGCTTCATTATTGCCTCCATGCTCTTCTGATCCCTCTTTCCTTGTATCGATCATGATTAGTCTCTCATCTATCATTAGATTACCCTGCCTCGTTACTTTCCAAACCTGGTTTGCTGAGGTGAAGATACATGGATGCCAAAACAATAACAAAACGCTCGACCCAAACAGATAATACATAGAAGTACAGTGAAACGGACAGATAGACTGTCAGGAAGGGGAAAGGAAAAAGAAAAACAAGAAAGAATAACTGCAACTGTAATCGTGCCCATGCCTTCGTGAGTGAGATGCAGTAAGGACAGACAAAATGATGCTCCCGCTTCAAATGATGAAAAGGAGTGAACCCAACCAATTAACCCAAGTTGTGCTTTTCCGTGCCGGGTATCGTGACCGTGCTCCACATGTAAACCCGAGAAAGGGGAAAAGTGAGAGGATAGGATAGGAAGATGTCGCCCTGTAGACATCTGGGGTGCTTGTCCAAGAGTCCACTAGATCCGAGGTTGGTTGGACGCTTGATAATGAGCGGAAGTTGAAGCTGAGGGAGGAGTCGTTGGTCATGGCGTGTGAGGTGAATGATGCGGTGCCATGTCGTGTCGTGTTCGGTCTGTGTCAAGTGCGAAATGCACTCCATACCGGGCGGCGAGAGCACAGATGTTGCAGGCCAGACTGGGGCATACCGGCGGACGAGGAAAGCCAGGCGGGAAGACAGAGAGGAGAGAGGCTGTGGACAGACGAAAAGCTTCTCAAAACGCCTTCCATCCGGCCCCGTCCTCCAACCTCCTCAGCACCCCAACAGCATCTACATACAGCCTGCTCCTCCCGCCCAGGCAATCGCTCTCCAGCCGCCTCCGTACCAAGCCCACCACACCCGCCGCCTCGCGCCGCCCACGCAGGCGCACCACGTCCTCCGGCCTCGCGCCCTCGGCGGCAACCATCCGAAGCCACCCAAAAACGGCCGCCTCATCGTCACCGCCCGCTGCTGCCGACCGGGCCGAGGCAGATGACGTGCCGCTTCCCGGCCGTGAGGAAGAACCACCGCCACCAGCAGCAGAACCACCCAGCGCGGGACTAGTCCCCGCCGGATGGTGGTTGTGGTGACAAAACGCCCAACAAATCAGCGCACAGACATACAGCGCCCAGTAATCCGACATGTCCAAGGACCAAGGGGCAGCGGCGGATTTGCCCTCGCCACCACAGCCGCTTCCGTCACCATTGCAATCACCACTGCCCGGGTCAGCAACACCAGCGCCTGGGACGTCGTGATGATGATACGGGTGAGTATGCTGCTTCTGAGTCTGATTTAGAGGAGGAGGCTCGCGGCTGAGAAAGCCCAGAATAGCACGGGCGGCGTAGACGGTTGCGCGGACCACGCTGAGGTTGGCGAGGGGGTCTCCTCCTGCGCCGGTGGTGTTGTTTTGGGAAGTGGTGGTAGAAGTGGAAGTGGAAGTGACCCAGAGTCGGAGGCGTTTCTGGTGTTCGACAAACGAGGTCGCGGGCAAGACTTTCTGGGAAAAGACCCACGAGTCGCCGCCGACGGCGAGAAGGTCGCGCAGCGGGGTGTGGTGCAGGGCGAGGTAGGTGTTGGCGACGGCGCAGTGGGCGAAGAGGGTGCCGATGCGGTCTTCGGCGTCGAGGAGGCGGGGGACGGCGGTTTGGTGGTTGTTGGGAGGGAATGCCGGGCTACCGGCGGGGTGGTGATGGTGGTGGTGGTGCGTGTGCGGGTCTGGCTCGGGTGTCGGGGAGCTGTCCGCTGAGAGCGACGTAACTGGAAGCGGCCGGTGACGGCGCGGCAGGCGCTGTGCGAGGGCGCAGAGGATGATCATGCGGTCGATGCGTGGCCGCCGCATGATGTCCTCACGCGTCAGGTGCTCCAGAGGAGGCACATACTCGGGCTGGAGGGTGGCCGGGTCCGCCGAAACGATGTTGACCCATTCGTCCGCCGAGGAGGCTTCCCACAGCCTCGTGCTCCAGCTAAAGAGGGGGATCGGCTGAAAGGCCGCAGAGGTGTCGCTGTCTTGGGCACGGCGCTGCTGCTGGTAGATGGCGGCGTGGCCGTCGCAGAAGATGCAGGCGGCAAGGAGACGACGACGCGATTCGGCGTCGACCCAGCCGCGCCATCGTTCTTGGACGGTCAGGTGCTGGTCTGTGGCGAACATGGCATGATCCAGGAGAGCAGGGTTGAAGAACAGGACCTGTGGGTTGGAAACAGACTGTGAGTATGCTTGCCGAGGGTCTCGAGAAGGGGGAGCCGTAAGAGAGAGAGACGGGACGGGTGCTGGCCCGGAGCCGCCAGAATCCGGAGCGAAAAGAGAAGACCAAGACGACTGTGCTCGGGAACGAGAGTTGGAAGAAGAAGACGTAGAGGAAAGATTAGGATTAAGATTACTCCCCAGCGAACGGGGCAGATGGAAACCCAAGGAAGAATCTGACCAAGGAAAAGAAGAGACGCCAAAAGGTGAAGTAGCCGCCGACGACCGAACCTGAGAAGAAGGGAAACTGCCCCAGGGAGCGGTCTGAAGTGGGCTCAGATGCCGCAGGGCAAAAGGAGACATGGTGATGGTGGTTGGTGTGACAGCGTCACCGAGAGAAGAAGTAGACGACGCCGGGGAAGAAGCAGGAGACCAGGCGGTGGTGTCGACGAGCCAGACGCCGCGGTCCTCGGCAAAAGCAGAGGATCGGGGCACGTTAGAAGACTGCATAGCACTCACCCTCGAATAAAGCGACTCGAACGGCTTCGAGGGTCGTGTGACGGCCTTGCGGCCGCGGAAGCGCGCGAAGTATTCGCACAGGAGGATGGCTTGCATGGTCTGGAGGCTCCATTGGGGGACCTGTTGATTGTGGGCGAAGAAAAAAACATCTTGTCAGTTACGAGCGGTGGTGGTGTGGAGGACCGGTCTCGGGGGGCACCACTTACACGTTTCACCTCCTGCCACGCAAACTCGTGCAGTTGGTTTCCCCGCGTGCGGTCGTCCGGGTTGTCAAGTATTTGGGTGGCCACGGCTGCCATGGCGCACCTCAGGACATCCTCTGGAGCCGCTTCGAAGGATTGGCGGTGAACAAAAGGCAGAACGGGGGCGACTTGCGACCAGTAGATCTCGAGGTATCGGGGGATGGCTGCCAAGACGGGCCCCGGTAGCGGGATGGTCATTGACGGGCCAGTCGACATGGCGCAGCCGCCTCCCAATGCCAGGTCGAGCTCTGCGATGATGTCGCTGCTATGACTGGCGTTATCAGCACCGGGACTGGCCATACTGCTGCTGACACCATATCCCTCGAGGCCCAAGCCGTCCAAAATGTCCAGGTTGGCCGAACTCAGGAAATCGTGATGTGTTTCCGTCATGACCTCCTTCCGGCGGTCGATGCCGGTAATCGAGTCCACGTGGCTGGAAAGACCAGGGGCAGACACCAGCAGGGTTTCATTGCCGTGGGACGATGTGCCCAGGGGCGGGGTTCGGCTACGGGCAGAGGCGAGAGAGTTGCTGTGTCGATGTTGGTGTGGGCGGGTAGTTAAGGAGACGCCCAGGGAAGCATGATGGTGGCTCGCGCCAGCCGCGGCGGAGTATCCCATGGGTGATGGTACGCTGAGGGTACTGCCGTAGGTATGCTCTGGCGGCTGTGGGGTCGAGTACGAGCTCGCAAAGGGGATGCCCTCAATGGTCTGCCCAGAAGTCGGCACGCCACGGGATGCCGCTCTGGGATATGGCGAGAGTCGTTGCGAGGACGCCCAGTCGGACGTCGGCGACCGGTGTCCGCGGGTCCAGGTGCGTGGATTTCTCGAGACGTCTGATGGCGTCGAGTAGGTGCTGTCAGATGCGGAGGACGTCCACGGAGAGGCGTCATGGAGCTCTGGCAACTCAGTCGGCTGGACGGCCGGCAGTTCGAGACCCTGGGTTACCACGTAGATGGGCGGCGGCCCGTTCCGCGATGGGTACTCGTCTAGACCGTCGGGGTATGAACCCGCAAACGATGACGGCTGAGCCGGGCCGACAATGGAAAGCGTTGGCGTGTACCTGTTGCTGAAGTCCTCTGAGGAGGTCCCGGAAGCATCCCCATAGGCAGAATTGCTTCCATGCGCCGAGTTGCCGAGTTGCGAATAGTTGGGCTGGTTGCCCGTGGCTGCCCTGGGCGTGGGAGGCAGCTCGGCTGGTGGGGGAGAGGAGGCTGATGCTGGGGCTGGTGTCCCTGGCGAGTGACGGGCTCGGAACGACGGAGGTGCTGCTGGGGAAGGATGCGGGCTCTGCTGCGCTGAACCCGACCTTGACGGCCCTTCGTCCCCATCATGCTCGCTACGGCGGTGATCAGCAGACATGATAGCCAGCAGGGGGGGTTATGGAATACACGCACTGCTTCTGCTGATGCCGTGCCAGCAGGTCGGGCCGATGAAATGCCCTGTCACAGCCGGAGCATTGGAACCGCGGCTCCCCGTGACCTAGCTGGTGGCGCCTAAGAGTGCGAGCGTCAGAGTCCACTGTCGGGCGCGGAGATGAAGAGCATGGGTAGCGGGGGGAGGTTAAGCACTGCTCACCTTAGATGCTCGGCCCGAGTGAACGTCTTGAGAGGATCGGTCAGTAACGGACAGTACAAAAAGACATGGAGAAGAACAGAGTATCCCTCGTACCTTGGGAGGGTTGCATATGTCACAAACATGAACCGGCAAGCCCTTCTTGGCCTTGCTGACCCGTCCCGTCTTGGGCGTGATTTTGGGGGTGAACTGGGTCGCCGCGGGATGGATAGGCATAGGCCTTTGGAGCCTTCGGCCCACTGGCAGCGACGAAGGGGCCGGGCCATATCGTGGCCGGTCCATGGACTCGTTGCTTGCCGAGCTCCGGCGGCGTGTCGACTGCCGAGTGGTGGAGGCAGTCCGAGACGGCGACGACGGCGAGGTGGAAGAGGCGGCAACGGCAGCTCTTGTTCTGGCTCCTGTTCTCTCCTGTGATGTTGGTGCGGCGGATTTGGTATCCCTTGTTGACGCGGCACCGCGCCGTCGAGTCTGGCCAGCGGGGGTGGTGGCCTGGTCGATGTCCTTCTCGGTAGCAGCCGGGTCGGGGCTACTGACATGTCTTGAGTCTGGTTGGGGGTTGGAGGGGCTGCCATAAAGCTGATGGCCACGGGCCAGGTTGTCTGCGTCCTTGTCCCTTTTATTGTCTAGGCGGGGACGGGTCCCGGCCGGGTCGTCGTCGGTGACATCCATTATGAAGCTGAGGCTAGCCATGATGGGCGACGGCAGTCTCCTCGAATTGGAAGCCGTGTGCCAAGTTGGGAACTACACAGCCCGGTTGGACTGCTGAAACGACAGGTCGAGGTAGCAGTCGAGTTGGGAACAAACACCAGAGCGACAAAGTCCGGGTCAGCTCGGTACGGGAGTACACGCAGTACACGCGCGGCTGCAGGGCGAGGGCGAGCAGTCCAAGGAGAGGCGAGGCGTGACAGCAGCAGGAGACTGCGAGTCGAGGTGACAAGAAACAAGCCTCTCAGCCGCGACTAGAAGGGGAACAGGGAGCGCGGCAGAAAGACGGTCACAGTGCCGGAGCCGAAGTGACCGCGTGCCCCCATCTCGGTCGACAATGGAGCGCGACCCATCATGGGGTTGCTCCAGCGCGGCAGGTGTGCGGCGCTGCTATATTCAGACGGCCCACAGATGCACAGATGGGATGCGATGAAGAGATCGAACATGCAGTCTTGGCGCCCTTTGCAGGAGGCTTAGTCTCTCGGCAACGAGGGTTTTTCTCCCGCAGCCCCTCCCGAACCCCCTGTCAGCACAAGGGTGCAGGGGTGTAAGAAGGGGGAGGGGGAAGGGGGAGGGAGCATTGGCAAGAAAGGGGTCCGAACCTCAAGATGCTACTCGCTGTCCTTCCAAGGACAGCCAGGCGAAAGGGGTAAAGTTTCTCGAGAGACATGTCGGCTTCGAGGAGGGACAAGCCAGCCCAAGTTGAGAATGGCCTGTACGATACTGCGAACTGAGTGCCGCAACTCGCAGCCACAGGGCCGTGAGAAGGATCCCACCATCTTCGGCATAGGTAGGGACGATGGCCCCAAGTGCCGACTCCCGAAAGCTTGCCTCTCGTGGAGTTGAGGACGCTGCCGCAAGTCCCAAGATGCTGCTACCACTAAGCTGTCTGTCTGCCGAGCGAAGCAGCGGGTTGCACAAGGCGTCTATGCGCGCAAGCTGACCGCATCAACTAAGCATTGACATGGCAACTCTGTATTGGAGTACCTGATGCTCACGCACCATCATCAAGGTTCGGTGTAACCAACTGTCAAGGCGGGGAGGAAAGGCCGTGAAAAGGGCGTTCGTGATGGGGGGTTGCAATGGAGCGAGAATGACTGTGTAGCCGCCCAGCCTGCTTTGTCTGTGATGATCAACTGATGAGCAATTGAGCATGTCGCAGTTGAGGCTGACAAATGGTACAGAGTATGAGAGCCCTTGGCTTCTCAAGCGCGAAACAGCCCTATGGCCAGGGGATGCGCCTTGTGTAATGGTGGTGTGTGCGGACCGGGCATGCGTTCGGAAAGCCGGAGCAAGGTGGAGGAAGCACCTGGTCAACGCCCACCCACGGTAACGTTAACGTTAACGTGAGCCCCTCAACCCAACCTTCCCACTCGGGACATCGGCTGCTGGACAAAGGACGGGAGGGATGAGCGGAAAAGGGTGATTTGCAGGGGGCTGAGCTGTCGCGCTGCTCTCATTGGGCAGGCTTGAGCTGCGCCGCATGCCAGTGAGATCCTATTTTCGTTGGCTCTTGATCTGGTAAAGCGGCTCCTTGGGGTGAGAAGGGCTGCCCAAAGGCTTTTTCTTGAGAATCAGAGGGAAGATGAGTTTTCGAGACACAACAGAGCCCGCCAACAGCGGCGGGTTAGAGATTCGGTATCCAGAAGAGCCGAGCGGAGGATGGCTGGCCCGCTGACACGGTATGTCGAGTCTGTCGTATCTGTCCGATCGAGATTGGGGTGGGATCTCGTGCAACCGCCCCGGACAGGCCCCCTGATTTGGCGAGAGGGGCTTCCACCCCTTTCAGCCCAGTACGGACCGCGGCTAACTCGGGACCGGAACGCTGCCGCGCCCCAGGGCAACGCTGGAGACGAGCGCCAAGCCTCAACGCTGGACATGATGTCGAGGTGGCCGACGGGGCCGAGAGCATGGAGATTTCGGGCCTAAACTGTCCTCGGCCGGCGGGCGCTTAGTTCGGTGTCTCGGTCGACCGCCGATTCATGGACGTCGCTGGCATGTCGACGTGGCGCAGTCCTGCAGGGGAAGCATGCAGTTCTGGAGAAGCCCGTACGTTCTTCTGCTCTGATCTTGTGCAACGCATGGGCACATGCTGCGCGCTTGTCTCGAAATGGAGGGACGGCGCTTAATCCTTTGGAGATGGGACAAATTGTGTTACCATCGCGGCAAACAATGACAACCCCGGACAATGTAGGGATTTTTGGGAAGTGTTGGCGGAGTGAAACGGTCCGTCAAAGAAAATTCTGAATGTTCCCTTGCAAAGCCATATACCATTGTTTGGTTTGCTGGCTTCGAGTTGTTGACGAATTTGCGCAACCACGTCTGTTTGCTGGTGTTGAGAGCTGATGAGGTTTGCCTTTTTGAGTTTTTTTGGTGGGGGTTTCTGAGAGATCTGCTCTGCCCGGAGATTGTGCGGCTCCACAGCGGGAAGCGGCACACTAGACCAAAGATGGGATAGTGCAGTCTACCTAAAGCGAGATGTTAGCGCACCCTTGCGGGGCACCGACTTTCTCTCTTTTTACCTTTTTTTCTTTTTCAACAAAGCCTAATGAGCACAACTGTCGTGCACTCTCGGGCGGGGCAGGGTAGCGCGAACGAACCTGTCTTGAATTCGTATGGTGCTCGCCAAGATGGTAGGAACTCGTCCATTCGGGGTGGGAGAATGGAAGTGTCCAGGTCCCTGCCCCAGTGCTATTTCTAGCGCTAGACTAGGAACCATATCTCGTGGAGAGTTGTTCTTGTTCAGCTGCCGAATTCGGCAAATAATTTCACTGACAAGTTGCATTCCAGCACCGGTGAGCAAGTGGTTCCTCGTCCAGGCAGCCGTCAAAAAACGGGCCGATCAACCCTGCATCCTTCTCACCACTCATGTTGGTTCACCGATGCTTTTGCGGGGAGAGTTTCCTCGCACAGCCACAGTTTCGGGTGTCACCTCGCTGGTACCCCAGGTCGGCGTCCCTTTTCCCGGCTCAACTTTGAGCTGCAGAAGGCTAATTTTGAAACCGTTTCATGCTGGTCGCGAATGCTTTGGCTCTCAGCTGCCAGGGACAAATCCGGTACCACTTCTCAGCTGTCCTCTCACCCATCAGAGACTTGATTCTTCTCCGGCTGTTCCCGATATTGGTCCTCAAACCAGCTGCAAGAGGCCAGGGCGATGACAGCGTGGAAGAACCGTGCAGCGCATCGGACCGCGTCTGACAGCCACTCCCGCAGGGAACCATGCAACCCACCAGGTTCGCCCCGCGCTGTGGCACCCTTCTTCAGCCCTACGAGACCGTGACATGCATGGAGGTCAGGCCGGGCAGGAGCTGGGCCATCTCATTTTGGCAAAATCCTACGCGCATAGGATCTGCTTCCTGCGAAGGTCCAGGCCCAGAGACACCGGTCCATCTTGTTGGCTCTCTAAATGTTGAAGGCACTATGGTCATTTCGTCTTGAGCCAGACATCGTTGAAGGACTCCGTTTGCCTCAGTCGCCCGCATATCACTTCCTTCTCGTGTCAGCCACAGGTCGGCTAAGCTAGGTACCTCCCTATCACAACTGATGACCCGGACGTGAAGGCTTTGAGCAGCCTGTCATCATGCCGTCCACCTGTTCTACTGCTGAGCTCTCCCTTGGCCGGCAAGATGTCCATTTCCCAAACGGGCTCGCATAGCACGCCGGAAATACAGCTATATCCCAGGCCAAAGAGGAAATGGGTACCTGTGTGTAAGTAGGGTCATGGCTTTGGCCAGAGATTCGGTGCCGCGACAATGTTCGAGTTTGGCGGCATATCTGAGGCTTGCTTCTCACCCATTGTGATGTTCACTCAGGAGCGGTCCCAACTAGATGAGCAATACGTCCGGGCCACCTAGATCTCTGGCCCCCTTAGGGACCTCATGTTGCTGAAGCCAACTCTCCGAGTTCCATCTTTGCCCAGGGTAACCTACGCAACGTGAACTGCCCAGACATGACAGGTCCCACTCTCGCTTTACTTGTACAATAGAACACAAGCAGACACTGACCCTGTTCCCCTGGGCGAAGGAGATGATACGCACTTGCCCATCGCCCAGGCTGACACGAAGTTCTCTGGCCATGATGGTTTCAAGACAAATCAGTAAAATGATACACAACACACACCCCCAACGCCCCCAAACACCACGAGCAACATTTTCAAGCCTCCATAGGATACATTATAATCTACTGCGTGAACCTGCACGAACGTAATGACCGAACGAACTGATACACTGGCAGCTCTATCCGCAACTTTTTCGTTACCCCTTCATAAGGAGACTCGGGAAACTCAATACCCGTTGATACCCCTTTCATGTATTCCCAACAGACCAACGAACCAAAAGACAGCAACGTAGGAAAGGGATACGGCCTCACCTGGAAAAAGCTGGCCCACCACTGGTCTCATACCTGACGCAACATCGACCCAGAACCAGAAAGCCGCCCATGTGAATAACACCGGGACAAACCCAGACCTTCAACCCTAAGCCGTCGCAGGCAACGGCACCGACCGTCGCCCCTCACTACTCGCAGGCTTGTCCTTGTCCTCGCTCGTTTCCGAGTCATCGTCACTGGCAGGCCGGCTCTCCTCTTCCCTCGAGACCCGCCGGCTCTTGGTCATCTAGCAAACAGAGGTCAGCACATCTCTCCTGGGAGAAGATACATAGGGAGGGGGTGAAAGAGAGGGGAAGACACATACCCATGACCTCACACCACCAATCAACCCCAGCGTATATCCCGTAACAAAATCATTCACATTATGCGTCGCCCTCTCCCCAGCCGTGGTCGGCCCAGCGCCCGTCGGGCTCCTCGGGAACGGGAAGCCGCCTCTGTCACCACCCGCGCCGGTCTGAGACGACCCCGCGTTGGGACCAAGGGGGCTGCTAGGCGTCGCCTCGCCGTTGTTGCCACGGTCAAAGAAGCCAGCCGGCCCGCGGGCGGGGCTCTGGGGCCGCGACGAGGGCCAGAACTGGCGCAGCTCGCGGCTGAGCTCCTGGCCGGTGGTGGTCCAGTTGCTGCGGATGTTATCGCGCAGGTCCTGGACGTGGCGCTTGAGCTCGAGCTCGTTCTTCTTCAGCCAGCTGACGTTGAGCTCCTGCCGCGAGGTGCCGCGCTTGAGTTGGCGGACAATGTACTTTTCGTAGTCGCGGACGATTCTGGCGGGTGCGTTCAATGTTAGCTGGACGGAAGCCTAGAAGTCAAAAGTAGGAGGCTGCTCACTTTGTGATGATGCCCGTGGTGCTCACGCCCTCGGTCCGCTGCGTCACCAGGAACTTGCCCGCCGCCTTGATGGGCGCGTAGATGTCGTCGCCCTCGTCGGCGCCGTAGGGGATGTCGTCGTGCGCAACGTAGTCGATCTGGTGCTCCTCGAGGAACTCCGGGGTCACGATCCAGGGGCAGTTCTCAATGACCTCGTCCACCCACCGGCAGTGCCGGACCGTCTCGGCGCGTTCCTTGCCCGAGAGCACGGTGAGGCCCTTGCGCTTGTGCGTCTCCTCGTCGCCCGTCACGCCCACGATGAGATACACCTCTGGGAACGCCTTCTTGGCTTGCTCGAGTTGGCGCATGTGCCTAAACTCCCGTTAGCTACGGCCCTTAAGGGTACCGCCCGGTTCAGACCTACCCAAGATGAAACAAATCAAACACTCCATCCGCATACACCCGCACCGGCCGGCCCACAGGAGGCGGGTTCGTCTTGTACCCAGCCGGGTGCGTGAGCTTGCCGATCGGGGGCGGCGGCATGGCGGCCGCGGTCTTGCTGCTGGTCATCCCGCTACCATTAATGCCGGTGTCTGCCTTGCTCGACACAGACTTCTTGCTCCCCTTGCGCGTCACTCTCTCGGCAATATCAACACTGGCCTCGGTGGTGTCGCTCGGCTCGCCCGGGTCGACCGCGAGCTGGTCTGAGATTCCGCGCTGGCGCTTGCTCGGCGGATGGGTGCTCGCGCTCGAGTCGGTCTTTCTGTGGGCGGCGGGGGCCCGGCTGGACTCGGGGGCCGTGGTGTCGCCCTCTTCGCCCGAGGCGTCTCGCGACTCGGTCTGGATGATCTGGGTCGGGTCCATGTCGGGCAGGCCGGTCGTGTTGTTGCGCTTGCGTTTTCCCGCGCTGTGGGAGGTCGAGGTAGGGGACGACATGGTGGGCAGGGCAGGCGGCAGGAACGGAGGGTTGCTGTAAGGAATCGAACAGAAGGACCGGTCCCGCGGGGGAAAGAGCACGCAGGGTGGGCCCGATGCGGGATGTGTAGCCGTGGATCGTCCCGGGACACCGAGAGCGTTGGGGGAGCCAAGGACTGCTGCGGTCGCTGCGCTCGCGAGTCAGGAATGTTGGAGTTCGGTTTGCAGCTCACGCTGACAGGATGTTGTTTGCGAAGTGCGAATTGCAGTCGCGGGATACGAATCTATTGCGCCGGGACAGCTGTGCACGAGGTCGAAGAATGACTTCGTGCTCTCCGCTGAGGGGATTGAAGTGGGCGGGCCGGGCTAGGGAGGAGAGGATCCCGGTTGAGGAAGCGGGTATTAGTGCCGGAGCTGGTCCACAGGGTGCAGCTAGAAACTTCGACAAGACAGCTCAGGCTGTTGGAGTTGGCGAGACAGCGCACACATACACAAAACACGTCGACAGAGTTACTCCAGGAATTGTGATTGTGTCGTGGTCAGTTCCCAGAGATCAAGGCGTCATCATGTTACGCTGCCGCAGGCTTGGGTGGTTGAGAAAGGGGTGCCGACCTGCCAAATTTTCAAACAATTTCCTTTGGCATTGACGCCTCGCTTGAGCTTCGCATGGGTGCTGCCGAGGGCCCTGCAACCTCACGTCATTTTGTGGCTCGTGCACGCCCAAAGCTTGCAAGTGGCTTGCCGTGGCTGGCTTGGCCGTTTTCGGTGCATCCAGCCGGAGGCACCTGGCAGACCGTCATCCCAACATTGAGTGCCGTCCGATGTTGAGAACACACGGCTTGCCTTGGGCAACGCAATGGAATGCAGCACCTGATGCACTTCAGAGATCCGTAATTCACATTCAGTACTAGCATTACATCCATGTAGAGAGGCTTGAGAACCCATAACCTTGGGGGATGACACCGGCCCCCTCGAACAAACCGTGCCAGAGACTCCAAGAGATCATGACAGACGAAACTGCCTTGCAGTGCAGAGAGGAAAACGCCCGCACCCGCTACCGCCCATCGGAAAACCAGAAACCCCCCAATTCAAACCCCTCACCTCAGCTCAACTTTATCCTTCCTCACAAAGTGCCTCCCACACCTCCTCGGATCCCCCGGCTTGCTCATATAGCAATACGACTTCGCCCCCTCAGGCGCGACAGGCCCAAACTTCTGCTTCACCGAGCAGTACTCGAAGCCCTCGCCCATCCACTCCTGGATGTGCTTGTGCAGCTGGCACCGCGTGACGCCGCACATGCGGCAGTACCCCTGCCCGCGCACCCGCAGCCGAGACAGCGCGTTCTTCTCCTTGGAGTTCAGGCCCTTGATGAGCGACGCTGCCTCCGATGCGCCTTCCTGGCTGTTGCTGTTGCCCGGGGCCGCGACGACCGACGGGTTCTTGCGCACAATGTTGCCCGCCAGGTGCCATGCCCACTCGAGGTCGTTGGGGCCGTCCCGTCGGGCAGTGAGGGGGACCGTGCCGTGGAGACGGCGGTGGATTGCGTAGAAATGCTTGCTGGTGAGCCCGAAGCAGGTACTATCGATGGGGTCCAGGAAGTCGAAGATGACATAGTGCAGCTCCGCCGGCAGGTCCGTCAACGCCAGCCCGACCGAAGCCGGGTGCCGGCGAGGGATCGGCTGTTGATCCGTCACCGAGTACGAGCGCCGGGGTGGGCCGAGAGGGGGTCTCCGCGCTGGCGCCCGCGATAGCTGCGGCACCTCCTGCTGGCTCGGCTCCCGCGACGGGCCTGAGGGCCGCTTCGGGCCGTCCTCGGGAATCGGGGACTGCGGGGGAGTCATGTAGGCGGAGAAGGCGGGCGACTGCGGGAGGAAGTATTCGTGCTGAGTCTGAGCACGGCGCGGTGTGCGCATGCCGCCCCTTGCGAGGCTGGACTCATTCTTCCGGTGCTCCTCTCTGCTGAACGGCGACCTGGACCCCTCCAGGGAAGTCATGCCGTTGTAGATGACTTCGAGCATCGTGAAGTTGATAGACCCGGTCGAAAGGTTGGCACGCAGGGGTTATCCCGAGCTTGCTATCGTAGGCTCGTCGGTGGTGGACTTTTGCACGGCGTGTCGTTGTGATGCGAGTATAACCAGGTTGGTGATGAGTGTGGTCGAGGTGGGGGTTATGATGTGGATGTCTGGTTTGTTCGTTTATATACCAGGCTGGTTCTCTGGGCCGCGTCAGGTGCCGATACCGACGGGTGTGCGGATTGGATGTCGAAAGCCCCTCACTAGCAAGTTCATGAGCGGGAGGGACGGGTTAATATCGAGCTCCAGGTGGGCGAGGCAGTCTGTATGGTGGGTTGATTGAGCGATCTGCCGTGGCTGACGAGGTGGCCAGGCTCAAGTGGGCCGGAGCAGCCGAATGTCGAGACCTGCGTGGTCAGGAAACCAGGTCGAGAATGGCAAGGTTGCCAAGAGGAGTTGGGTGTAACGCTGCAGGTTGCAGGTGTGGCAGAGAAGAACGTCAAAGACGAACGTCAAGACGAAAAATTCTAGGATTGTGATGGAGGGCAGTAAGGAGCCCTGGGGTAGGGCTGATCAGCATCCCTGATTAGCCATCGATTCGTGATCAGCCCCGGACTTCATCCGGCGTCGGCTTGGTGGAGAGCCAGAGCGAGAGATGGTCGGGCAAGCAGGGGATGCCTCCTTCACTCACCTTTATCAAAAGAAAGCCTTGGGCTGATGTGGGTTTCCTGACTCTTGAGGGTGTGCGAGTCACTGCCCAAGCCGTGTTTCCGAAAGTTGATACGATTGCTGTGAAATCGCGTTTGCCAGCCGATTGCTAGCAAGCTAGCAAGCTACTGTATGTAAAACAGCGAAGGTGCTGGGGGGTTGCAGGGAGCTGTGGGGATCGGCTCGTCTGGATCTCGCTCCGTCACCTCTTGCAGATGGCTGCGTGTCGAGTGTGTCAAGTGTGTGAAAGTCGCACACCTGATCGCTTGGCAAGAAACCAGGAAGTGCGTGTCACGGGGCGGGCAGACTCGCCACTCCAGTTTCAGACAAGAAGCAGTTCTTACTGGGAAGTTTGAGTCTCTGCCGCAGTGTTGTTTTCGATCGGGGTCGTTTACTTTGCGGAAAACGGAGAATCGCTTTTATCAAGCAAATGCACGTCTTGAAATCACAAACTGGGAGTCGCTTGAAGCTCGTCTTGGCCAAATGCCCCACCATCGCGATTCGCGGCCCCGCTGTTGCCGCGAGGACCTGAACTTGCCCGGAACGAGTTACTCTCGTCCGAATGTCTGGGGTTACAAAGAATCAGACCAGGTACATTCAAAACTCTCCCACAAAGACGCAGCATTGCATAACGAGTGACGACAGTCATGATGTCCGTGGCGAATGATCTGTTGCACCTCCTGCCTTGATCGGCCGCGCCACACCCATAGCCGCGGGCCACAGCCCACAACCCGCGGTGGCAACCCCGGGCCCCGGAAGCGGCCCGGCCGTTTTGGTCCGGGGAAGTCGCGTGATCAACGGCTGACAGGGCGGGAGGGTTATGGATGGGCATGAAGCCCGCGTTGCCGTAAGCACCTCAAAGAACAACACCCAAAGCAATTGAAGGTTCAGCATCGTTGGATAGGGGTTCGAGGTCCCTGAGCGGGACAGGCCGCTCCCGCAGCGGGGCCGGAGCATTCGCTGCACCAGTGCACAGTTGTCAAAATCACGCCCTGATGGTGCTACGGGTCGAAGGGGTCGGTGCGGCGATATGGACCGGTGAGCTGATGGTTTGAAATTCGTTGTTTAGAGAACAAAAAGACATGAAAAAGAGGGGAAATTGAGCGAGAGGAACTAAACCGATCGGAAAGCTATAGAAACCAGCAGTGCTACGCGGCTGCAAACCACCCACAATGGACCTTCAGCATCGGGATGTTGAGATGCCAGCGGACAGTCTGCCCGTACGGTATGTCGCTTGTCTTCGAGAACAGTTCTCACAAAACCTGGATCCGTGGAAAATGCCATTAAAGTTGTATGTACGACGCATCATATGTGAACAAATCGACCATCAGACCATCTAGACAGCAATCCAGATAACCATGAGAACGACATCCAAGCCCTTGGCCTCGCCATCCCACTTGAAGCTCCACATGCCGTCCGTCTTCTCGTTCCAGTACCCGCCCGTCGCGCTGTGCATGCCGCGGCGGCCGGCCTGCCCCTTCTTGGCGCCCCCTTCTTCTGTTGACGGGCTCGCCGGCTTGTTGAGCTGCGATGTGGGGACGACGTGCTGCACGATGGTGCTGTTGATGGCGAACTTGTACGCCGGCGCGGTGGCGCCCTGGGGAGTGGCCTCGGACATGACCGCCTTGAGCATCTTGTTCTGTTGTACGAGAAATGGAGTGTCAGCTCGGGGCGGTGTAGCGCGGGGTGTCCGTCCTCCCTCAACGTACGATGATGGTCTCGTTCCATTGTGCAGTCTTCGGATGTTCGTAGTATTCGACATTCTCCAGGACGCTGTTGCACACCTATCGCGGGATTGTCAGTCTCCTCTCCTTGGACTGCCGCGCGCGAGGAGGTTCGGTGGTCGGGGCTGGTTGGACTTGACGCACATCGGTGGCAATCTGTTCCAGGCGCTTCAGCGCGATGGGCTGTTCCGTCAATGTTAGCGTCGACTGCTTCCTGTTAGGCTCTGCATGCATGAAAGCCATACCGAGTTCGTCTGGGCGGCCATCTTGATCTTCAGAGGGGCGGTGGTGGGTTGGCGGTGTGTTCTGTCAAGCAAACGGAAGGGAAAGCGGTCAGACAAGAGGAATCCGAGTGTCTGCTTGGTTGTTATTTGTCGAGACGTACACCGAGTAAATTTGCGGAGTGGCAGCGTGGGCTGAGATCTTCCAGGTTGGTTGGGCTGGTGATTGTTTACGTTGCTGCGGATTGGGCCATATCGGTACCTTCGCGATCTCGTCCCGCTAACACCAGGGGCAGACGCTTGGACCACCGGTCTCGGCTTTGCGCGGCACCTGATAAGGAGCTGGTCTGGGCTTAGCATGGGGAGCCTCACGTGACACTGCCCAAAAGCCCCACCGCCAGCACTTTTCTGTAGCGGCTCTCTGCCCAGTAAGATGCCAAGTTGCAGCACGTGGCACGGCTGCCGAGCTTGGGCCACTGACGTCTGCTCTGATTGATCAATTCAAGCTTCACTTTCTGCGGCCCCAACAGGACCGCCCGACTGCGGCGCAAGGTCCCGTCTCGCGAGAGGAAAACACCAAAGCCTGGGCGGGGACGGATGAATCACCACTTCTAGTCGACCGTAGCCAGCAACTCGACGTTTCAAGAACGAACTCGTCGCCGTTTCCCTACGTGCTCCTCCATCGCAACACATAATCCTCGCCATGTCCAGCCAACCTCTCCTCCAAACCGCACCGGGTATGTCCTCACCAAGCCCACCAAGCTAGGAGCGAACCAACCGTCTAAACTTCTTCTCCCACAGGCAAGCGCATCGCGCTCCCCACGCGCGTCGAGCCCAAAGTCTTCTTCGCCAACGAGCGCACCTTCCTGTCATGGCTCAACTTCACCGTCGTGCTCGGCGCCCTGGCGATGGGCATGCTCAATTTCGGCGACCGGCCCGCCTTCATCTCGTCCTTCCTGTTCACGGGCGTCGCCATGGCCACCATGATATACGCCCTCATAACGTACCATTGGAGAGCGAAGTCGATACGGATGCGGGGCCAGGCGGGCTTCGATGACCGCTTCGGCCCGACTTTCTTGGCCATTATCTTGCTTCTTGCCGTTGTGGTCAACTTTGTTCTCAGGATTACGTATTCGTCGCAGGACGGGAAGCCGTGAAGGGGGATGATGTGGAATGGGGCGTGATGGAGGGACAGGCGGCCGCCGGGTTGCGATGCTGCTGCTGTGCCGTTGGAGTGTTGATTTGGCTCCATGGCTGGCTGCGCAGGAATGGCAGCGTGGTTTGGTGTGTTGTATCTGGATGTATTGAAGGGACCCGGTGGGCGTCGTCGCGGAAACGGGTGTTGCTTGCATTTACATGGGACTCATGCCCTAGGCGTTCGTTCATAGAGGAGATTGGGTACTTCGTGGGGCATGGATTGTTGACAAAGCACCAATCTCTCATAGAATGGTTGGCCGGGACCCGGCGCAGAAGACTGATCCAGGGGAGCTGCGGGAGATTGTGTTGTCATATGAGCAGACTCTGCCGGCAAAAAGTATATTGGGTATCATGCTGTAAGGTACAACTTCTCTCTCAAAACTCTCCCTCGCTGAACGTGTGCTTTCCTATCACGCATCCCGCTCCTCTCGCTTTCCCGTCACCCAATAAGCCGGCTGATCCGCCACGTCCTCGTCGGAGACACCCTAGCCCGCCAGTCCCATCTTCTTCTTCCGTAAGTAGTCAATCCTTTGCTCGTTCGTCTGTAGCGAGATGTACGGCTCCGTCTTCAGCTCGTCCAGCGGTACCCTCGAGAGGAGAACCGACATGTGCACTTTGTGCCGGATCTTGGGCGGGTTGACTGCCTGCTCGTGTATGGTGGGCTGTCTCGTCTCGAAGTAATCGTCCTCATCGTCGTCGACTTCATCGCGCTCTTGGTCGGCCGGCATGAAAGTGTCTTCGATCACCAAGGGCTCGCCCACAGCTTGAGTCGCCTCCTCCTCCACCAGCACCACCTCGTTCAGCACGTTGTACTGAAACCACTTCTGCTCGCTCTCGCCGATGCGCCGTCGGATGAGCTCTGCGATTGTGACAAGCTTGCCGGCCGCGGCTGATTTGGCGCATAAGAGGACGACGCCCGGGAGGACGGTCTGGTCCCATGGGCTGAAGCGTCCGAGGTGCTCGAGGGCTCGGTCGACGTGGCTGCTGATGCTGGTCGAGGGCATGACGGACATGGTCTTGACGTCGAACTTGTGGCTCAGTTTGGCGGCGAGTGGGTTGTAGACTCGGCTGTACGTGCTGGGCGCCGGTGTCGAGGTCTGCGGCCGAGTTTGTGTCGGGGTTACTGTTTGCTGAGCGGACACCCGCCGCTTCTTGAGGGAGGATTCGTTGCCATCGCTGGTGAATTTCCGCTTGCCGCCGTGTGGACTCGAAGCCATCAGCTGAACTGTGTCTTGGGCGGCCATAGCGGCTTGGGAAGACGCTGGATGTTGGGTTGTTGAGAAGGACGCTGGATGTCGGTTTGTTGGCCTGCATCAACCCGAGTTGAAGTTTCTGTGCTGCAGGGAAGCAGCAGGCAATCGCGTCAGACTGTGGGGGTTTATAAGGCACGGCTGTCTATCGATAAGTTGCATGCAAGGACCGCTGTTGTTGACTCGTTCGTAGGGGGCTATTTCGGGGACAAACTGTTGTTGGTCTTTGCATGAGAAGAGATCATTCGTGGCAGCTGAACCGTTTTAGGATTGCGATTGCCGTCAACAGGACATAATTCTTGCTCGCAATGCTTGATTTCGCTCCTGCTCGCTTGAACTTGCACCGCCTAAACTGGAAAGGAAAGGACATAGCCCAGCCGATGAACATCTATACTACCTACCTAACTCGGTTCCTAGTTTCTCGAAAATGTGTTGATCAACTGCTTGCAGAGAGCCCTGAACTCTTTGAATCCAAGGTTACTTAATCTGTTGATGAGACTAAAGTGATAAAGATCTCCATGGACTGATACTGTAATTATTTGGTACGTTTCATTCACATGCTGTATTACAAGACTGCGATACGTTACGTATTTAGGGCTCATTTTCACTGTTACGGTACGCTTCGAAGTACCCGGTGTTTGGCTGCGAGGGATGCAGCTCCTATTCTTGGCAGGTCCCCTGCCCGAAACGCAGCTGCCGCAGAGACGCAGCAACCCGTCGTTAACAGAACGGAACGAACACAGCCCACTCGCACAATGCCGTCCACCACCGATAGGAGTTTGATACTCATGGAGGAGGCATTGATAGGTAACTGTTATCATCATAACAGATCATGTCACCCTTTTGCATCATCGCTGTTGGAGCTGTCATTTCACATCTTGGCTGGACAAGAGGTCTTTGCTTTGTTTTATGGACATCCGCCACCAACTGTCCGTTCAGCTCTGATGAGCGTGTTCGCGACCGAACAAGTCTGTTTTTCATCTTTGTGCAGGTTGGAAGTTTCGAGCTGCTTTTTTGGCGGATGAGAAAGAAGGGCGGAATGGCAGCTTCAAAGCAAACAGCCCCACTCCACCCAGCCTGCAGCTCCGATCAGACCAACCAGGATCCCTGTCATTCCTTCCTCGCTCGAGCCTTGGCCGTGGCCCGGGCGGCGTTGGTCGCTGGCACCCCCTGCTTGCATTTCATTGCATTAGGTTCATCGTGTTGCCTCCAACTCGCATCCCAAACAATCTCCCCTCAGCGCTGTGGCTCCCCCTTACAACACCGCATGACAGCAGCCGTCCACCCCGACTTCTCGATCACTCGCAACCAACCTCCAGCCAAAACCCCCCCAAACTCGCAAAAGCGCTGCGCGACCGACCGATTCCTCCCTTTTAGCACCGCGCGCTCCTTTTAAATCCGTCTTTTTTTTCACGCGCTCCTTTTTTCCTGGCTATTGACGCCATTTTCGAGGCTTGAACTCGCACTCGTGCGGTTCTTTCGGCTCAGCTCTCTCTTGTTGGAGCCTGAATCGCAATCGCGACTGTCACATCACGCAGCAGGGAGAACGAGTGGCGCCAGTGCTTTTCGCCGCTGGTCTGAGGGCGGGCCACATCAGCACGAGCAGCCTGCTCCAGACCCACTTGGGCCGGTCCTGACTAAGCCGAGCTATCCGAACAAGGCCAAGTCTCTCCGGCACGGACCAGCTGACACGGCCTCGGTCGTTACGTCAGCCTCTCTTGGACACCCAACGAAACAAGCGGATTGCCCCTTTTCGGTACGCTGCCGCTGCTGTCCTTGCAACACGTCAAGCACTCAAATACCGGTCGCATTTTCGTCCCTTCCTCGACGTCCGCCCTCCTGGCGCTCGCGGGGCTTCACCTCAACAGCCACGGTTCCGGCCATGCCCATGTTCCGCTTTTGGGCAACCGACTCGAGGGGAAGCGACAAGTCAGCAGCAGATGGATCCCATCATCAGCTGTCAGTCTACGCCAACCCTGCTGCGTCCACCTGCTCGGGACTCCCCACACCCAACTCCCCGAAAAAGCGGCGGCTAAGTTTCGCCGATACCGCTGCCTGCGCCTACCCGCCGGACAAGCGCATCAAGACGGAGCAGGATGGCGACCTGCCCTCCCCAGTGTCTGCGTCGCCGGACCATGAGGAGACGCTCTCGTTTCGGAGTGGCAACGTGGAGCTCGATGTCGAGGCGGCAAGGGAAGCCATCCAGATGCAGTTCGGGCTCGAGATACTCTTGAAGCATGACGAACTCCGGCTCATCAACCAGGAGCTGGCCAAGTGCCAGGTTGCCCTCGAGCAGCTGCGGCGCTGCCACCTCATTCCCTATCCTGCCCAGTGCCCCACGCCTAGCCAGATGCTGGACATCAGCAGCGGCAAGGGCCCTGCGCTGCAGTCGAGGCACGGGGGCCCTGTGCCGAAGTGGGCGCCGCCTTTCGGTGTTGTCGAGGGCCCTTATGCGCGCCATTATGCGAAGTGGCTGATACCCGATCCCGTGTTTGACGGTATCCAACCCGAGTCGCAAGGCCTCGCGGATGCCGGGCGCGTCAGGAATGGCGCCGAAGGTAGGACGACGAGAAGCAGCATATCTGATGCTGCAGGCTCCGGTAGGCACCGGCCGGCCCGCAGCATGGCAGGCCAGAGGTTACAGGCACTATCCAGTGGATACCCACAACCCAAGGACAAGCAGTCGCCTTGCACCGTGAAGCGCTCTGATGGCGTCACAGTGAAGCTTATCTGCATCGACTGCCACAGATGGGACTTTTCGAGCACCCAAGGCTTCATCAACCATTGCCGCATTGCGCACAAGAGGGACTTCAAGAGCCACGAGGAGGCCGCTGTGCACTGCGGACATCCTATCGAGGTGGACGATAGCGGCGCCATCGTTGGCGATGACCATAAGGCCCCCGCTGCCGCGCCCTCCGGCTTGGTTCATCCCCTGGCGCGCTCCGAGTCCGTCTCGGAGCACCAAGTGTACCAAGCTCTTCTCTCCAGGCTCAAGGCGTCGTTTGACCTTTACAATGCTGGCAAGCTGCCAGGGGTGAGCAGCATACCCGGTGCTCCGGCTGCATCGCGAGCTCCATCTGGCGAGTCTCGGCAGGGCTTCGTTGGTTCCTCGGACGTCCCCTATCTGTCGCAACTCATGCAAAAGAAGAAGCTGAACGGGAATCTGAAGGAGCAAGTCGACGAGGCGAAGATCAAGATGGATTTGGGCTGGCTGTCTGCCGGAGAAGAGTCGGATGTGGAGGATGAGACGACGCCGACGACGACGGAGGGCGCCGCCACTCCAGACAAGTTCTTGGCCGCGGCAGCTCGCACGCCGGCTGTGATGAGGATGCCGTCGAGAGCTGCTGTCTCGCCTTCTCACCCGCCAGCCGCCCAGCGAGCTGCCAGCCAGAAGGGCCACCACGCGACAGGCCTCGAGTCTCCTGAGCTTCCCGAGACCCCCTTGTACGATGCCGAGATGGACGTGGACCTGAGTCCCAACACCATGGCCAGCAACAACGCGCCATCGCTGGTTAGCGACGATGGGGAGTATGACGATTCGGACGACGGGTCGGCTTCGGACACGAGTGAAGCCATGGATGCCGAGTCTGTGTCCGACATCGCCGAGATCAACATCGACGACGACAGCGACGCCAGAGAAGACACGCCGCGGCCGGTGCCCCGCCGCCGCACGTCGACCAGCAAGGCCGTTAAGCTGAAGAAGGACGAGAGCAGGCACGTCACGTTTGTGAGCCCGACGCCCGTCCCCACCAAGGCCAAGGGCAGACGCAAGAAGAAGATTTGAGATTCGATGCCGGCCGCACTGGATGCCGCTGCACCCCAACCCAGACGACACTGCGGCTATGAGACGAAGAATTTGCATTTTATACACATTTTAATACGATTGGGGTTTCCGGGAGATTGTCGAGGCGCTCTGCTCTTGATCCGCGCTACTCTCCTCTCCTTTCCGAGAAAGGCGGATGGGAGGGTTTCTCATCACACACGACACGTCTTGTACTGCAACACCACGCCTGGCATCGGGGTTGCCTTGGCCGGGCAAGGCCAAAAGAAGGAAGAAAGAATTTGAGACAATTGTACCAAATGGGTTTTAGCGTTTTGGTTTTTCTGTTACAGTACGAAAGATTATGACTTCTGGCTTCGGTTGGGGTGCAGCAGGACAGGCACAGGCGCGGTTATGAGAGGTTTCTAGGGATTGTCTTAACTTTGGATTTTTGATTCAGCAACTGCCTGTATCACACAGTTACAAATGTTTGTACCAAAGTTACGCTTGTCTTGTTTTGCTTGTAGCGACAAGATTATGAATAGAATGACGGGTCGGTGTTTTTGTTTTTATGAAGGTGAAAATGATGCTGATGAAAATGATGCTGATGAAAATGATGCTGATGAAAATGATGCTGATGAAAATGATGCTGATGAAAATGATGCTGAGTGAGACGTGACCTGTGATAGTTCAAAACTCCTAAGCTAAAGGGTTGAGGACAATGTCAATCAATGTCAAGGGAGATGGGCACCACAGGGAGCAAGTTTTTAAGGCCAGATGAATACGCAGAGACAAGCAAGTGAGGTATATAAGGTACACATGCCCCTAGTGTTCCTGTCGAGCGTGGTCTCTAGCTATCAATACAGCCGCTTAAAGATGCAGGCCCTCCCTTACCCAGCAACGAGACATCTCAACGCCAGCCAGGCCAATATGAAGAATTATTGTGTACATGCCTTCCCAGAAACCTCCAGCTCCATCTCTAATGTCAGATCCCCTCCGCAGCAGCAAGACTCCAAGCGAGAGCAGACCTCCAACCCCGCAGCAACTCAATCCAGCAGCAAGCCTCCAAGCGCAAACCCCCTCCCAGCAACTCCTCCTTGTTAACTGTCGCGCCCCTCTCAGTCAATCTCGACATCAATATCCAGGTCCAGCGCGCCGATAATGTCATCATCCATGAGCGGCTTGTGGATGACAGGGATGCGCGCCTTGTCCTGGCTACGCTGCTGCTCCTGCAGCTTGGCAATGTGCGGCAGCAGGTTGTTGTTGTTGGGCGTCCCGCCGCCGCTGCCAATACCATTACCATTGCCGTTGGCAGTAGCAGGAGTAGCAATACCAGCCGGCGTGCTGCCGCCACTGCCATTCTCGCCTTGCTGTTGTTGCTTCTGTTGCAGCAGCTGTTTCCCCACGCGCATCTCCGCCTCGCGGGCGCGTGCGCGCTCGAGCAGCTGGGCCTTGCGCACATTCTCCGCGTTGCGGCGCCGGTTCTCGGCGTTGAGGAGGGCAAGCTTCTCCTGCTGTGTCGGCCCGCGGTTCTCGGCCTTTTTCTTGTTGGTCGGGTTGAGCGAGGTGCGGAAGGCGAGGCGGGGAATCTCGAGGTTGTCGAGCTTTTCCTGTAGGCGCGCGACGGCCTCCTCGTCGCCCCGGGCGCGGGCCATGTCGAGCTGCCTGGCGAGCTGGTCGCGCTCGATGCCGCTGTACTTGATGTGCAGGGCGTTTTGGCGCTTGAGTTTTTCCGAGAGTTCCTGGTCGGTCCAGGTGCGGTTGATCAAGCCGTTGATGTCGGCGATCTTGTCGACGAGTTCGGGCTTGGTGGGCACCGGCACGCTTTCGGACAGGCAGACTTGCTTGTACCGGTTCCACTCGGCTTCTGTGAAGGGCCGGTCGGAGCAGGTGATGAAGGGCCACTCCCGCTGGGCCTTGCCGTGGGCGGCTTTGACGTAGAGGTCCACGACGATTTGGTGCCCGGTGCGGTCGGCTATCGCGTAGGGACGGCCTTGGGTGAAACCTGCGGGCGTGTTAGTTATCAGATTGCAAGAAAGTCATCATGGCTTGACCTACCCTTGATGACGGCCATGCGGTAGACGTCCTGGCGTGTTGTCGGGTCCGGGCCGATGTTGATGCGGACGTAGCAGCCGGTGATGGCCTTCTCAAAACCGGGATAGAAACAGACCTCGGCGAAGCGTGTCCGGCCGAGACGGATGCGCTCGACATCGCGCAGCTCGGCAGGCGGCGCTTCCCTGGGCTCGGGGGTCCTGGACTTTTGCCTCGAGTCCCTGCGCCAGTCGATATCGCTGTCGCGGTCGTCGGGGCTGCGGCTGCGGCGACCATACGACGGGGAGCGTTGCCTGCGGCGGTCATTCTCGCGCTCCCTCTGCTCCTTGCGATGACTGCGCTCCTCCCTGGCGCGGCGTAGCGTGTCCATCTTGTCGCTGCTCTCGCCGGCCTTGGTTCGGGCGCGGGACGACTTGCGCGCGGCATCCTCGAGGTCGGCGGCGCTGGCCTTGCGCTTCTTGCTGTCCTTCTCCTGGTTGACCTTGAGCTGGCGCAGCATGCGGTTTTGGCGGATGCGCTCGTTCTCCTCCCTGCGCTCGGCGAGAATCTGCTCGCGCTCGATCTCGCGCATGCTCATGATGCGGGCCTTCTCCTCATGGCTCCTAAAGAGGCCCTCGACGGGGTACTGGTTCACATCGTCATCGGCGCTGGCGCGGTTCTGAGGGGCATCCGAGTCGGAGTCGGATTCGTCCATGGGGGCCGACATTTGCGAGCTCGGTGAGGCCGGAGGCGAAGATCTGGGCGGCGCCATGGTCAGCGTACGGGTTGCGACACTCATGGCTACCGAGTGATTGCAGGATGCGCAGTAAAGCAGTAGCAAAGAAGAGTGAGCTGGTCGCCTTGGGGAATGGAAGGTTGAGGCAACTTTGTGAAAGTGCAAAAGTCGGTGGTGATTAGAGGGAGAGTGGTTGAGGGGTTGACCAGAAACCAGCGAAAACCGAACAAGTTCTCTCCGATCCAAGTTGCGGTTTTCTCAATCTCGCAAGCAGCCCAACAATAGAAAACTTCCTCCACAATAGCCACAATAGGATGCAAAAAGGCAATGAACAACTTCAAGCAAGGAGCGGGGCACAACTCACGCCTCACCCTCCTCGTCCGACTCGTCATCACTCCTGCTCGCCCGCCTCCTTGCCTTTTTCGCTGCTGTCTTCCTCACAGCCACTCCCCGTGCTGATGTATCCTTATCCTTGGACGAAGCCCGGGCGGGTGACGGCGAGCGCGACCCATCGCGACTCATATCCATGGGCTCCTCCTCGTCGCCCGACGACACATCGCCACCGGCCAGGGCGAGCAGTTCATCATCGATGTCAGACATTATGGCAACCCGGGCGCGTGTTTCGGGGAGTAGGTTAGGTAGATTTCGCTCCTGCGCAGCGGCGGCGGAGGGATCGCACGGCGATGCTCGAGCGACGCGCGTCTATCGAGGTGGACGTGGACAACTCGACGGTGTGTCGGAGACTGCGACAATGGCTTCTGGCGTCTCTTTTAAACCGTGACTGTAGTCGGTAGCGTATGAGTGAGCGATCCACAACGTCGGCAGTCGAGTGAGCCGTGCGACGAGGGAACGGGTGCGTAGGGGGATTGTTGAGAGAGGTCCTCGAAAGTTAAGGTTCAAAGAGATGTCATGGCCCCGGGCCGACTTTAAAGACAGCCGATGGCGGTTCAAGAGCAACCTCGAGGTCCACAATTGGGGTTCTTGGCACGCCGCAGCCAAGGGCCTGTGCCAAGCCTACCACAGTAAGCTCTGCACCTGGAGCACGGTCCCAGCAGCCAGCTGGCGCCAGCTCCAGCGTGGGGCATCCGAGAATCAGCCCACTTGGGCCGACGCGGAAGATGGACCGAGCCGGTCATCGAGGTTCTTGACTCCAAACCAGAGAGGTCCTTGGACATCACCACCAACGCATCACCATCCGCCAACAATGGCCGCTCTACGCCCGCTGGCGCAGCCACTGCGCCAATGCAGTCGCATACTCTCACACGCACAACCACGACCCTCTACCACTCCAACAACCCACGCACGCTTCTTCTCATCAGACGCAACCACCACACCCTCCTCCTCCTCTTCCTCCGCCTCCAAACCGCCAAACACCCACCAGCAACAATCACCCTCCCAACCAAAACCGAAAAAAACCCTCACCCCCTCACAACAATCCTTCCTCTCCTCCGCCCTCCGCGTCAACCAAGCCGGCGAGCTCGCCGCAACCCTCATCTACACCGCCCAAACACCCCCCGTCGTCGCCCGCGAGCCGCACCTGCGCCCCCTAATGCGGCACATGTACGACCAAGAAGCCGGCCACCTGCGCACCTTCAACCACCTCCTCGCCAAGCACCGCGTGCGCCCGACGGCGCTGTACCCGCTCTGGTCCGTGCTGGCGACGGGCCTGGGCTGGACGACGGCCGTCATGGGTCGGGAGGCGGCCATGGCGTGCACCGAGGCGGTTGAGACGGAGATTGGGGGGCATTATAACGGGCAGATCAGGCAGTTGTTGGAGATGGTGGGGCAGTGGGAGGCCGAGGGGTATGAGGTTGGGGAGGAGTTTCGGGAGTTGATTGACACGCTGAGGCGGATTCGGGATGAGGAGTTGGAGCATCTGGATCATGCTGTTGAGCATGACGCTAAGAAGGCTGAGCCGCATTGGTTGTTGACGGGTGTTATTCGTGCGGGGTGTAGGGGGGCGATTTGGGTGAGTGAGCGGGTGTAAAGAAGCAAAGGTGTGTGGGATTAGAATTGTGTAGAACTAGTTACAAGTGTATATGTATGAATGTGTGTCCATAAGCAGAAGAGTCAAAGAAGGAACATAGAAGATGATGACAGAAAGGAAACAGGGAGCTTGTACAATATGCCGGCTATGCAACTCTGATGAACCTGCCACAGACGAGGTAAAAACTGAACGAAAGACCCAATGCGCCAAACATGCTGTACACCAAGACAAGGGGACACCGGTGCCACAAAACGCCCGCGAGACTGTTTCAAACAAGATACTCGCAAAATCGACCCGGAACTTCCTCTATTTACCTTCCAGTCGGTAGGCAATCCTCCCGCTGCCCAACACTCCACACGGCCGAATACTCAATTACTGCCACATGTTAGCACTCCTCCCTGTATTCACCACCACCCCAATACTTAGGGGAGGTAGATAGATAGATAGACTTACTAAATAGCCAACGGCGCCACCTGATCAACCTGAAACAGCCAATTCCCATTCGTCTCCTCCACCACCAACCAGTCATACGGGAACTGCACCAGCGGACCCTGCGTCAGCGTGAGCAGCTCCTCGGCCTCGTCCCGCGACAGCAGCTCGTCGGCCGCGCTGAACCGCGGGCGGCTGCCCCGCGTCGTCGCACGCCGTCGTCGCTTTTGGGAGCCTGCGCCTGGTTTGACGCCGCTGCTGGCGCATCTGGTAGGACCGGTACTGCCGTCGGGGTTGGTAGTGCTGCCTGCGGTTCCGGAGCCGGTGCTGACGCCTGTTGGCGGAGGTGGTTTCTCCTGGTTGGAGAAGGTCGGGCGGCGCTCCTTGCGGCTGTCGGGTCGCGGGCCGAGGCGGGAGTTGGTTTCGGTCGTGTGGAGCGTGTCGCGGCTCGAGTTGGCCGCGTGGTGGTGGTCTTGCTTCTCCGGGTCGCGGTTCATGCTTCCCGAATGAAGTTGTTCATCCCGTAGCCCGTCGCTCAACGCCGCCGCCCGCTTCTCATCGAACGCGCCATCACCCCCAGAATCATGGCTCAGCTTAGCAGCTGCCTTGGCCACGCTGCCGAGCTTCTCGCTCATGGCAGCAACACCCGCAGCAGGACCCGGCGCGCCGATGCCAGCGCCCGCCGAGGTCTCCCTCGCAGCCCCGTGAGCCTTCTCCCCGTCTTCACTGGTCCGCTGGCCCGTCATGCTCTTCTTGAACCGCTCATTGTACGAAATAAACTCCTTGTACTCGTTCCAGTTGGTCACCTCCGAGTCCGGCATGCACCGGAACACGCGCCGGTAGATGCGCGTGTTGTTCTCGGCGGCGCGGCACCACACGTCGTCGTAAAAGGATGGGTTGAGCGGGTCGCGCATGCAGTCCTTGTGGATGTCGGCCAGCTTGATGTCGATGGGCAGAATGCTGTGCGTGCCGACGACCAGCCGGCCTGCTGGGTCAACCCGCGCCGGGGGGCCGCCAATGTCGGTGTCGTCCGCAACGGGCAGAGACGGCAACTGATTCGCCCGCGGCAGGCCGGCCTGCTCCGTCGTACGTCGGTCGATCGGCGGTATCGGCGGCATGCCTTCGTGACCCCCCGTGTCGTCTGGGACCGCGACGGCCGATGCCCGACGAAGCGTGTGCGGCGGACTCGGGCTGTCCAGTGTTCCCTTGCCCTCTGCGGAGATGCCATGCAGCAGCACTTCGCGATCGCTGACAATGACCGAGTCCCTGCCCTGGTCAAGCCCAAGCTCCTGCGCCATCTTCCAGTGGTCGGGGCCGTAGCCCTCGACTTCCCGCTTCTTGTGTATCGCCGCCGGATTTTCCGCCGCAGGTGTTTCGCCCTTTGACGACCTCGACAGCGTACGCCTCCTGCGGCGAGGCTCCTCCGTGGCGGCTGCGGCTTCGTAGTTGAAACTATGCGCCTTGTGGAGCGAAGTCGGCGTCATGGGCGGCTCGACAGACGACCGCCGCCGCGTTGAGCTCTCCTCCAGGGGCAAAGGATCAGACGCTGCGCTGTAAATTTCGTCCATTTCCGCCCTGAACTGCTCTTCACGATCGAGGTCGGCCTGCCTCTCCTCCTCCAGGATCTCGTCCACATCGAGACCCAAGTGCTCTCGCATGAGCCGCAGACGCAGGGTATGAGCGAACCGCCCGACTTGATAGGGACGCCCGGCCATGGTCGACCAGATCAGGTCCGTGTCGCGGACAATGGCGGCCGCCTCAGAATCGCGGTTACCCAGCATCGACCGCTCGTTGATGTTGGCCGACCCGATCAGTGCGACGCGGTCGTCCACAATGATGCACTTGGCGTGAATGTACAGCTGCTCGGTCGTCAGGGCACCGTTTCCGAGTTTGCCCCACTGTCGCAGACTGAAGAACTGGATGTAGTCCTCCGGCTCGATGCCAGCCGCCCGCAGGCGCCCAAAGATGGAATGCTCGCCGCGGCAGATGCTGCGGTATTGAAACTGCAGGATCAGCCGCACGCTGGAGCCCTCTTGTTCGTTCACCTCGTTCTGGAACCCTGGCATCAGCGGGATGACGATGACCGCGCGCCAGTCCTCGTCGTTCTCGTGGGCCCGGATGATACGACGGACCAGAGCGTCGCCGATGCCGTTCACCACCTTGGAGTTGAGTGTTTCGGTGCTCGTAATGAAGAACTGGTTCTCCATGTACACAAAGTGGTCCGATGTCTCAATCATCTTGATGTACGCCGACTGGATACTGTGCTCCGTGTCCTCGATGCCGAGCGACCAGGTCGTGGCCGAACGCAGGATCTGCACTTCGCAGGTACCGGTGAGGCCCATGGCCTCCAGCTCCTCCTGCTTGCAGTCCGGCGGAGGGAGCAAGAACGGCGTCGGCCTGGTGGGCTTCCGCCCGCGCCGGACATAGTTCCACCTCTGGACAAAGTGGCGCGTGAGATCCCGGGCCGGCTGGCCCACGACCTGCATGGCAATGTCATGCCACGGCATGCGTGGCGTCACGGATCTGTCGTACATCTCCTCGTACGGCTCGTGGAGTTTGGAGAAGTCTTGGACTCTGGGGTTGGAGTAGTCCTTGCCAGGGAAGAGCTGGCAGTGCTCGGCGTCCTTGGGGGCGTCCTGAGGCTCGAAGCCGGTGGGCTTGTCGTCCACCACGGGATGCTTTGGGGTATCCCAACGGCCAAAGCACAGGTCGATGCCGCCGACGAAGGCGATGTCGTGATCCACGATGCAGATCTTTTCGTGGTGAGCGAAGAAGAACTGATTCTTCTTGAACTGGTGGGGCGATCGCTGGATGAATATGTTTGGGTGGAGGTTGAGAAGCGAGAACTTGGTGTACTCGGAGTCGATGGGGATAGCAGCCTCGACGTTCCGGTAGACGATGACGAAGATCTTGACGCCTTCGGCAGCCTTTCTCTGAAGCAGACGGTCGAGCCGCCACTTCTGGCTGATGCAGGCCGGCCGCCTCATGTACAGCTCGGGGCTCAACCACCAGTCATGGATGTAGACGACGTCCTTTGCCATGCTGATGGCGCGCGAGACATTCCACATGTAGTCCCGGCCATCCACCAGCCACTGGGCGTGCACCCCGGTGCGGACCGGCGCAAAACTGCCGAAGCGGTTCTCGCAGTGCCAGGGAGTCGTCTTGAGCATCTCGATGATGGACTCCTCAAACTGCGCGATGAGGTGTTGGTTTGGTGAGAAGAGCTTCACCTTCCGTTCGGAAGTGATGATCTTGAGCGTGTGGTGCTTGCCAGCTGACCGACGAGCAGACGGGTCAAGATTCTCAATATCATCATCCTGCTCTCGACTTTTAGAAGGGAGAAGGTGCATGTCCTTGCTCTTGGAGACAATCCTGAATTTGGGATCGACCAGGTAGACATCGTAGATGTTCATGTTCTCGGGTGACTCCACACAGACAATGTAGCTCTGCCGAACTAAGAACCACTTGCGGCTATGCCTGGCGATCACCTTGCCTGGCGTAAGCACCCGGCGGAAATCGAGCCCCTGAGACGACTGGATGTGCAGGTAGCATTCTTTTCCGTGGTAGCTGCCCTCCGCGGCAAGCCGGACTCCGAGGGCGGACAGCTCAAGGAAGCGGCACAGACGGTTGCTGTCGGCTCGGAACATGAGCCAACGGATCATGTCCTGGAGGTACTTCTCCAGCATCCTCTGTTGCCGCTCGACATATTTCCTCCTCTGCGCAGCGGCTTCGGCGATGATTTGGGTGAGGTCGGCGTTTGAACCCAAAGCCGAGGGCTTTCGTCGGCCGCCCAGGTAAGGCATTCGGGACCGCTTCTTGCGCATGGGTGGCCGGTCCTCTGCATCGGTGCCTTCGTGAACTGTGCCTTCGCCGGCTGTGACCTCGCCGGCCGTTTCTTCACCGCGGGGCTCATTGTCAGGCTCTCCCTCCTCGTTGTCATCCAGTCCTCTGACGCCGCGGAGATAGGGGAAGGCGGAGAGGGGAAATCGCGGCTGCTTGGGCCTCCTGGCACCATGATCGGAACTCTTGGTAGGGAAGCCCTCGTTGCCCAAGGTCAGTTTGTACTTCCAATGCAAATTCAAGATGTCCCTGATGGTCCGCTTGATGGTCCATTTCATCTGGCTTGGGCCGCTGCCGTACTCGAGCTCGATGGTGAAGAGCCAATGCCTCTCACTGTCCTTGTCCGCGGCCGGAGTGCTGTCAACTATCCGCAGTCTCAACTGCTCAAGAAGGACGGGTATCCTCTTGTTCCCGTGCTCATCTCGCTGGATCATGCTCGCGAGCATCAAGACGGCCGGAGCGCCACCAAAGAGTTCCGCCATCAATTCCGCGGACTTGGAGAAATCGAACTGCTCATCCTTCTTCTGGCGCAAGAGCTTCAGAGCGCCCTTGACTTGCCGCCACTTCTGGACACCGAACGTCGACGCCCGATCCGCGCCAAAGAAAGGTCTCCTGGGGCTCATAGCATCCCCATCCGACGCGCCACCCCCGCCACCCCCAAGAGCGGAGAAGCGCCTGAAATGATGGCCGACCCGAAGACCCGAAGGCGGCTCAGGTTCCTCTCCCTCCTCGCCCGGCTTGGACGTCCAGTTCAGCCCTCTTCTCAAGCCACGCTGCCTGGTGAGACGGTCGCGGCCCTCGCCTTCAGAAAAACCGTGATCGTCGACGCCGGCCAAGGTGGCACGTCTCAGGAAGGCAAGGCGGCTATGAGCGTCGGGCGTTTCCGGTCCAATCGAGCCCACATGGGGAGTGTTGGGCACCGAAAAGGATTCCATCTTGAGCTTCCTCATGCGCCTTTTCCTCTTCTGTTTGCCCTTTGCGCGTCCAGCACCGGCCTCATCGGCCGTCTCCTCGGCGTCTGCATCGTCGTCGCTGCCCTCGTTCACATCGCGGGGGGGCCGAGTAGCGTTCCGGAGGGCTGTGGGCGAGCTTGAGGTCGACGGCAGCTCGGCATTCATGCTCGGCGCCCTTGGAGTCTGCGTCCCGCTGGGCCCGGCGAGTTCTTTTAGTTTGGTGATGAAACCCGAGCCGCGGAGCTTTCCCAACGCCTCCCTTGTGTCCCAAGAGCCCGTCCTCGAGTGTGTTGTTGTTGGAGGTTCGTAGAGCCCATTGTCAGGGGTAAATTGTACGCTCTTCCTACCCACGACCGGGGAGGGTGGTTCGGCCACTTCGGGCGCGTCCGTCGGCTGTGGGCCCGGATCGGAACTCACGGTCGGCGGCGGAGGCCTGTCGGGAATGGTGAGGGGAGATATCCTTTCATGGGGATGTCCTCCGTTCAAGTAGTCGGCCGGTTCGGTGTCGGCGGTGCTCTGTCCGCGTACGGAGCTCGGCTTCGGCGCGAAGTCGAATTCGTCGGAACCCAGAGGCGATGGCGGGCCAAACACCTTGGCTTGCTGGATGGTGGGCATCTCGGAGAAGGTGCCCGAAGACATGGTGCTCTCCTTCCGTGGCGTGCCACCAGGCTCTGCTCGGGCCGATTCCGCCATTGCTCGACAAGCTCGTCGGCTGCCGGAAGAGTCAGATAGTTATCCCCAATCCTCACTAGCGAGGCATGCCGCTAGCCTCGGCGCAAATTTCCTCGAATGTCAACAGCAAAGCTGAGATGCTGCACTGACCGACGCCTCGGGCTGGGAGGCGCGGCCGGACTCTGGTGTGGCAAGAAGGTCGATCCGAGCGTGGTCCGGGAAACGGCGCACGGTCGCAGATGGTCGTGGTTGCGCGGCGGCACGTGGGCAGTCTCAATACGTTTCAACCGGGTGTTTCGTGGTATTCAGCCCGGCGAGCTTTGTACGGCGGTCCGGTGAGTGTGTAGGACCGAAGTTGTGTGTTTCGAAGACGATTGACCGGCGCGACAAGGGTGACGCCAAAACTGGTGCAACAATACGTTGACTTTGGTATACCTTAACGTCGGGTCGTTGAGTTACCCGAGGCACGGAGTATGGCACCTCAGGTAAGGCAAGGTCGATGTGGTGTGGTCCCGATAACCTGGTCGAAGGGACTTGGAAACAGGGGTTCGTCTGCATCCAGCTGCTGCCAATGCAATTTGGATGGGGAGTGCCCACCCCACGCTTCTAGAAAGCCGCCCCTGGCCGGCCCCCACGTTTCAGGTTGGTGTCCACTTCCAGCTTTCGGTATTCGGTTTGGATACCGTTACCTGTTCCGATGGGGCATCTTACAGATCCATGATCTCTCTCAACCTACCTACGATACCCAAGACACCAGGAAGGAGGTAAGACTCATTGAGGAATAAGAAGTTTGAAGAGGACGCGAATCAGGCCATTGATTACCCATTCAGATAGTTGTGTTTGTTGAGGTTCGGGCCCGTCTGATGTTTTGGAATAGCGGTCATCAGGTAGGATAAGGTAACGCTGTAAAGAGATACATCGCCAAGTCAAAGAGCATCGAGTATCTGAGTCGCCGTATCACGACGCTTCCAACAGTTAAAACTCTGTGTTTCGAGAGCAACAATTCCAACTTCGGTCGTTGCTTTGATTTAGAGAAGATCGAGCTTGACGTTCGTCACTGATAAGGGTACCTCGACGGCTGGACAAGGGTGCCCCTCTGTAGCTCTAGCGGGGCCAAAATTCGCGTCTCCAACAGCAGCGACGCGTCTGCTCTGCACTTCGACAGCCTCGCATCGCCGGCCCTTAATCCAACCACAATGCCCAGGTACATCGGGATCGACTCCCCAATCACCGATCCTGACTTCTAACACGGTTGCAGAGAAATTATCACAATCCAAGCCGGCCAGTGCGGCAACAGCAGTCAGTTTCCTCCTTAGCCCGTGTTGGGCAGCGCCAACACCCCGAGCTCATGGCTAACTTGACAATGCAAAGTCGGCAGCCAATTCTGGCAGCAGCTTTGCCAGGAGCACGGCATCAGTCAAGACGGGAACCTCGAGGACTTTGCCACAGAAGGCGGCGACCGCAAAGATGTTTTCTACTACCAGAGCGACGACACCCGCTACATCCCACGAGCCATCCTGATTGACCTCGAGCCACGAGTACGCCGGTTTTCCTTCGGTCTTAGAATGAAGTCGCTGAGACGTGTTAGGTCATTCACGGCATCCAAACCGGCCCATACCGAAACATCTACAACCCCGAGAACTTCTACGTGGGCAAGAGCGGCGTGGGTGCCGGCAACAACTGGGGCGATGGGTACCAGACGGGCGAGTCGGTGCACGAAGAGATCATGGAGATGATTGACCGAGAAGCGGACGGTAGTGACTCGCTCGAGGTGAGTACTCGGCCTCCTTGCAACGCCTGCAGGTAGCTAAACCACGGGCAGGGCTTCATGATGCTGCACTCCATTGCCGGCGGAACCGGCTCCGGGCTGGGGTCGTTCCTCCTCGAGAGGCTAAACGACCGATTCCCCAAGAAGATCATCCAGACATACTCGGTCTTTCCCGACACGACCAACTCGGGCGACGTCGTCGTCCACCCCTACAACAGCATGTTGACCATGCGGAGGCTAACCCAGAACGCCGACTCGGTCGTGGTCCTCGACAACGGCGCCCTCGCACACATCGCCGCAGACAGGCTGCACCTCCAGGAGCCGTCCTTCCAGCAGACCAACCAGCTCGTGTCGACCGTCATGTCGGCCAGCACCACCACGCTCCGCTACCCAGGCTACATGCACAACGACCTGGTCAGCATCCTCGCATCCCTCATCCCCACGCCGCGCTGCCACTTCCTCATGACGGCCTACACGCCCTTCACAGGCGACCAGGTCGAGCAGGCCAAGACGGTGCGCAAGACGACCGTGCTGGACGTCATGCGGCGGCTGCTGCAGCCCAAGAACCGCATGGTGTCGACGGTGCCGGGCAAGAAGAGCTGCTACATCTCCATCCTCAACGTCATCCAGGGCGAGGTCGACCCGACCGACGTGCACAAGAGCCTGCTGCGCATCCGCGAGCGCCGCCTCGCCACCTTCATCCCCTGGGGCCCGGCCAGCATCCAGGTCGCGCTCACCAAGCGGAGTCCTTACATCCCCATGGCGCATCGCGTGAGCGGGCTTATGTTGGCGAATCACACTAGTATTGCCACGGTAAGCACATGCTGTCTCTACCTTCTGTCTAGTGTTCATTACTTACTCCTTCCTCTAGCTCTTCAAGAGGATATTCAGGCAGTACGAGGGCATGCGGAAGCGCAACGCCTTCCTGGAGGGGTACAAGAAGACGGCGCCGTTCTCCGATAATCTGAGCGAGTTTGACGAGGCGAGAGAGGTCGTGGCGGACCTCATCGCGGAGTATGAGGCGGCCGAGGACGCCAATTACCTCAACCCGGACCTGGGCGAGCAGGCGACGTCGGCTGAGACGGACAAGAGGATGGGGTGAGGTAGTGGGGTGAGGGCATGGAGTGTGTAACCGGCTAATTGGTGGTGTTTTGGGATTGGCGTGGGGGACAAGACTGAGGCATTGGAACGAATGTTATGGTCACGGCGTTAGGAGCATGAGGCGGCAATGGATGGATTCTCTTGTGTTGTTTATCATTATGTATTCCGATTTTGCCGGAGACTTCAATTTTTAACAGGAGCAACAAACCTTCTCCTTTCCCCTGCCCCTTCCACGCGTCTAGGGCAGCAGGGAGATGTTGGTCATGGATTGTTTCGGCCCACCCGCCCATCACAAGTTCATGGGAAGCCGCTTACCGCCGGACGAGATGGTAAACAATAGCAGTTTGCGACCTTAAGAATGCCAGGATCTTCGCGCAAGTCGTTTCGGGTGGGCGGTCGAGGCGTAAGCCAAGCGACTGCCGGCGAATATGAAATTGTGCCGGAGACCCCGGCGGCCGGCCGGCGCGGGCTAAGAGCCGGAGGTGCCTCCAGGACCCGACCCGACCCGACCCGGGACCTAGCGATTTTTTTCTTCTTCTTTTTTTCTTCTTTTTCTTCTTCTTTTCTCTCTTTTTTCTTCTTTTTTCTTCTTTTTTCTTATTCCTTTTTTTTTCTTTTCTTCTTCATTTCTTCTTTTCTATTTTTTATTCCTTTTTCTCTTCTTTTTTCTTTTTCCCTTTTTTTCTTTTTTCTTTTTTCTTTTCTTTATTTTCTTTCTTTTTCTTCTCTTTTTACTTCCTTTCTTTATCTTCTACGCCCCTTTCTACCCCTTCCCTCTACTCTCTTCTCCTTCTCTTTTCTTCTTTCCTTTCTTTTCTCTTTTTCTTTTGGACTGTTAACAATAAACTAGGAAATTTGGGTTATATATTATAAACGCCTAAGCTCCCCCCTCGATGTCTATAGAAACTCAATACCAATTCGCCATTTTAAAACTCTCTAAGCGAGTTCAAACCTAAATGTATAGCTACTGGACAGTCTCAAGGTGACAACATGAATATAACAGTCAGGCAATCGCATACTACACAGCCCAGACGCATCCTGCTTGGGCAAACTTTGAACCGTATTCATAGGGTCCGAAGGAAGGCAACAAAGGAGAAAGCTGCTGATCATGTTTATCCCCGTTTCACCCTTGATCTCTAATCTCTGCCTTCTCCTGGCTCATCTTCAAACCCTAGTGACATAGCTCTCCCCGGAAACCCATACAACTTCCCTTCCACTCATTTACCGTTGTTATCACCGCTACCACCACCGCTCACTTGCGATATTACCACATCCTGGTGATTTTGGTTGTTGTTGTTGCCGTTGCCCTTTAGTGTCGTCCATGGATTTCGGATAGAAGTTTGTTTTTTACAGTAAGATCACAGTGTGGGCGGCGAAAAACTTCTCAACAGGTGTGAAAATTCTGGCTTCTAATGGCTAACAAGTTCCAGCTAGCTTCCTGCTCCCTTTGTTTGGCATCATTTTTTCGCCATTTCCGTACCGAGCTGTGTTCTCAAGTTAACCTTCCTTCTACATTGAACTGCCCTCGTCCTCGCGTACGGTCTGCCTGCCTTTCGCCATTGAAACGAGAAGCCTATCGACTCGAGAGCCACCCGATCAACATAGAGGCTGCCAACAGCAACTCCATCAATGTCCTACCGGAGGCCATCGGGCCCAAGGACTAGCCTAACCCTAGCGCCCAACACTAGGAGCGCTCTAGTACGATCTTCTTCCTCGATGGAGTTAAGTACGACATCTTCGGCCGTTCGGGCGACAATTTCGATAGCGTTGATACGATTCTCTTCCGCTTTGGGCCCGATAATAAGGACGTCTAGAAAGTAAGTACCAAGCTTGTACGTAAGATCCGCAATAGCGCTAACCCCGATACTTCTATACGCGCATTCTAGATAGCTATATTCGTATAGAAGTTCTACAAGGCCTAGCTAGTTGTTACTATAGATAACATTGCTAAATATCGCCCTACAAAGTGTATAATAGTCGAGATGCCGAATATAGATATCTACCTAGCTATTATAAAGAACGTTAATAGCAATTATAGCGACGAGTTCTTTCTCTACTTGTATATCGCTAGCACTAGTATCATTGTTAATATTAGATTCTCTAGCCCCTATATTAAGGTTGATCTAATTAAGGCGGTTGCTAAAACCTACGTCACTCCTAGCCTACATCTACTACTACACCACCCTATCTTTAACCTCTATAGAGGTAAGCTAATACATTGCATCGCACTAAAATAGGCCAAAGTATAGATATATTAGTCAATTCAGTAGTAAGGATGCAGAACTAAGAGTAGTTTGTAGCCGCGGTCGGTTTTATAAGAAACCGACCAGGGCGGGGCATAAGCTCACCCTAACCCTCCAGATGCCTTCCGGTATCAAATGCTAGGGCCGAAAAGAAAAAGCAGTGTCCTCACTACCACCCAATGCTCAAATGCTCCCAAATGCTTACGAATACATCAAATGCCTAGTTTTCCCAAATCCTCCGTCAATTGCCCTCCCTTCCACCGCCTTCCTTTCTCAGCTTGCCGCTTCGGCGCGGTGCGGTGCCATGCGCAGTCAGTTCGGGAGCTGTCGCGGGGGCGAGAGCCGGAGCAGAAGCGAGTTCAGCCGATTCTAAAGAGCGTTGCAAATCGCCTTTTTCAGCGGAAGTCGCGTTTTTAAGCGATTCAGCCGCTGGTTCGTTCGAGGCCGAATTGGCGGGCGATTTAGCTAGTGAATTGGCAGTCGCGTCGTCCCTGGGGGCTTGCTTGCGCGGGCGGCCGCGTGGGTGCTTCGGCTCCGGGGCCTCCCTCTTCCGGGAGCGGCGGTCTAGCTTCCTAGTAACGACAACGACGTCGCCTTTATCGCGCGGTTAGCCTCCTAAGTGGACCTAGTATTTATCGAACAGGCGGCGCGTGTAGCGAAGTTAGTGTTTAGTCTTCTAGACATCGTACTCGCTACTATAACCCTTCTAGTAGATAAGGTATTTGTAACTGCCGCGCGTCTTCTTGTACTTGATAATACGGTCGATCTTGTAGTCCTCGCTAGATTCGAGGTCGCTCGATGTACTAGACTAGCTATCTTTAACGGGGCTAGGTAGCGGCTAAACGCGGTTAAACGGGTCGGGGCTTTCCGGGGTTAGCGAGAGGTAGGCGACGGAGATAATAGGATGTATCTCTATGTTTAGCGGAAAATCTAGCTTGTAAGCTAGTCGGCCGACACGCTTCTTGACCTTGAACGGACTAGCGCGTTGTTGCGAGAGCTTGCGCGACGGCTTTCTAGGGAGATAGTAGCCACGGTGCAATCGCAAATACACTATGTTACCTTCCTTAAATTTAAAAGGGCGATGTTTGCCGTTGTACCGTCGTTTAGCTTGTATAGCGGCGAAGTCTATAGCCAATTGCGCGTCTTGCCTTAAATGCTCCCTTAGAACGGAGATATCTTCCGCCTTAGTAGTGCTAGCTTGCGGGGTTAGCGCATCTAGTGGTCTAGCCGGCCTAAAGCCGAAGAGTTATTTATATAGTAACGATTTGATTGGCTCTAAGTAGCCGCTGTTAAGGTTCTACTAGAGCGATAGTAGGATATCGATCTAGGTAGCGTTAGAACGCTCGAAGATAAAGAAGCGTAGAGCGATCTTAATAGTCTAGTTTTTACGTTCGGCCAAGCCATTAGCTTGTAGGTAGTAAGCTACTATTATTAATAGCTTCGTTTCTAAAGCCTTCTATATGCTCTTCTAGAAGTTGGAAGTGAACTTGCGGTCGCGGTCCGAAATAATCGTAGACGGGATACCCTAATCGCTTAAGAGCAATTGCTATATTAAAGCGTTGCCTTAGTCCTTTACCGTATATATTTCGTGCCCTAGGATAAGTAGGATCCTCTTAGAGGACTTATAGGACACCGTTATTAGGGCGTTGTATTCTTTATAGCCTAATACTAGATCCGGAGGGCCCAGGGTTAGGGTTGTAGCACCTACCCGCAGGGTGGGATGCCCCGTATATAGATTAGATAAGGATGCCCCGCGCCCTAGGTGGAAGTCAACCTTCTATATAGGATCGCGAGCTTCCTTTCTACAAAAACGAATTTAGTACTCTTTATACCGCTTCCACTTGCTACCATGATGTGATGCCTCTCTTTTCGCATTATAGCCCTTAATTTGCTACGGCGTGCCTTCGGCAGAGACGGTCGGCAAGCTAACGATAAAGTCGATAGCGATAACTCGCATTAGCAGGGCGTCGGCTAGGCGAATTAGCTAGTAGTCGCTAATTAGGAAGTTCCGGTCTATAACATTAAGACCGCAAACTAGGTAGTGTTAGGCGTACTTCTTTATAAGGTATATCTTCTTGTTTATAGAAACGCCGCGTAAGTCGTATAGTATACGGTCTACGCCGAAATAGTGCTTCTCGTCGTAGGCTAGGTAAAATATATACTTCGCTAGGCTGTACGGGATGTAGAGCGCTTACGTGCCGTTAGGGCGGATATTATAGAGAAGGCCGTTAACAAGTACGAATAGTAGCTCGAGCCGAGAAAAAACGCTATTGTCCTTAATAGTTTAGTCGCTCTACTTGCTAACGAGGTCCTTAATAATTACGGCGTACTTAGTGTCGCTATAGTATCCTTTAACGAAGTTAGCCTTAAGGTCGTTATCTATACGGGCTTCCGCGAATGAAAACTAGACGTTGTCGAGGATAACGTTAGCTAGGTCATTGCTACGCTACGTAGGTTCTACGTTACCTAGGGCTTTAAGCCTACTTAACGCGTCTAGCACAAAGTTAAGCCTTCCTAGTAGGTAGAAGACCTTCAAGTCGTACTACGAGAGGTAAATTAAGGTGTTAATAAGCTAGTAGTTAGCGCAGTTAGTAGAACTAGTGTCTAAGCTAGTCTACTCGACGATGCCTTTAGTAGTAGCGTAGTTAGTTAAGGCGATAACTGGTAAGTAGACCAAGTGAATTATTGTACGAAGCTTCTTAACTGCCTAGACTAGGCAGGCGACTTCCTGTTCTAAAGGTCCGTACCGTATTTCGGCGCTAGAGAGGTAGCGGCTTAAGAATATAACCGGTAAGACCTGGTTGGAGGGGATCACGGTGCTAGGTTCCTAGACGTAGCCGTTACGAGTGTAGAAGACTATAACGCCGAAGCTACGTTCTAAGCAGCCGTCAATTTGAAGGAATAGTTGCTTGTCGGGGTTAAAGTAGTGAAGAATAGTCTAGTCCTCGCGATAAATCGCCTTCTAAACGGCTTCGAAAGACGCCTTTTCTACCTCGGTTAGCTCGAAGCGCATATGGGCGCAGTAGTAGGCGCGCTTGCCTTAGTTCCCTAGCTCAAGGCTACTACTCTTACGACCTTAAGCTACAACGTAGCCTTACGCTTCTAGAGAGGCTCAATGAGCTACGCGTAATAGGGAATTAGATGTTGTAGGAAGCCTAACGCGCTAATGTACTGCTCTAGAGCTTTCAAGTTGACTGGGAAGGCTAGCTTATGGAAAGCTTCTAGGCGCTAAACCGTGTTAGTAAAGCCAAGGCTATCTACGCGGAAACTAAGCAGTTCGATGTTAGGGTAGCCGATGTATAACTTGACCGGGGAGATAGCGATGTTCTTCTTCTAGAAAAGGCTGAAGATAGTGCGCAAGTGTTTTAAATGCTGCTCTGTATCGTCTAAGAAGATGATAATGTCGTTAATGAACGCCCGGCAAAAGTGCGAATGCTTGGCCAATAGCTAGTCTATAAACTATTGAACATACGCGGGCGAGTTCCGGTAGCCTATTAAACACACTATAGGCTACTCTAGACCGCGAGGGCTAATAAGAGTAAGCCGGTCGCGATGTAGAGGGTCCCCGAATTGGTAGAAGAACGAAGTCGCGTCGATAGCTGTAATAAATCTCTTGCTGCGGAGGTACGCGATAACGTCGGACTAGAGCGGTAGAGGATAGTTGTCGGGCATAGTAACCTTGTTCAATCCTAGCAAGTCAATAACGACTCGTCCCTTCATCTCTCCTCGGCTCATTCGCCAGACAACGAAGACCGGATAAGCAAAAGGAGTAGCACCCTTAGCCCAACGCATTCGGCCTTACTCGTAAAGGGCGTTAAAGGTTTTGTTAAGAACCTCTTGGTCGCGTTAGCTAAGTAGGTAAGAGCGGGCGTGGATCTTCTAGTTCTGCTAGCCTTCGACGAGAGGGACCTTTATCTAGTCTTTGGGTGGTATGTCGATTATACCTTTGTCGGTCTAGAGAAAAGGGTATTCCTTAACGACGTCGATAAACTAGCTAGCAAGGCGCTTGTTAGCGGCATACATATAAACGCCTTCTAAGGTAATGATCTTAGGAAGGTCGGTAGCTATTTTAAGGCCTAGAGTAGAGTGCTTCTTAGTAGTACGAGGATAGGGAGGATCACTATTAGGGTCTACTAGCGGCGCGAGAGTCTCCTTCGGCTCGAGGAGCGCGAGATCACTCTACTAAGCTAGGGCGAAGACGAAGTCGCTAATCGAGGTGCTGGACTGTCCGAACAGCGCGGAGTGGCTAAAGTCCCCTAACGTAGCGGCGGTCAGGTCAATACAACGCGCTTCGCAGGTACGAGTAATACTCTATTCCACGATAGCGCTAGTGTAGTTGTTTAGAGTGAACTCCGCATTGACTGGGTTATATTGAGCGTGGTGGGTGGCTAGGGAAATCGGGTCGATGTTGGTACGAATCGTAGGAACCGCTAGAGCGGTTATAGCGGTAGTTACTATAGCGGCGACAAAGGCGGTTTCTAGGGAGCAAGCGAGAAAACTGCTATCGTTGGTCTCCTCGATTTTTCTAACAAGCTACCGCTTAGGGATCTTGACGATACCACGCGTCGTATTCTTAACCTTGACGACCTTCGCAGTTTTAGCGTTAATTACCGTATTGAAGACTACGTTATAGTAGGAGTTGAATATAAAGCAGCGGTCGGTAGGAAGCAGCTTATACTCAACTAGAACGAAAGCTTCCTGCTCGGGCAACAAGGTAACGGGGCGCGTAGTCTTGACCTTACGAACGTAGGGAGCTAAGTAGGCGTAGATGCTAAAGGACATTACGAAGTTAAACCATTGTAGGGTAACCCGCTTAGTCTCGTAGTTAATTAGAGCCTTGTACGCGTCTATAAACTCGTTGCCGAGTAGAAGGTTAGGGCCTCCCTTGCTAAAGGAGCTAGTAACCTAGGTAGAGCAAGTGAACTTGTAGAGGGTCGATTTACCGCTTTCCAAGCCGGGCAGGTAGAGGTCGAAGGTAGCCCATTTGGTTACACTTAGCTTGCTATCGCTAATGCCTTTTACCTTTCCTTTACGGCTCTCGATAGAGTAATTAAGAGTCTTTAAAAAGAAGCGGTCAATAAGAGAGCGGCTAGCGCCTAGGTCCATGCAGATCTCTATAGCTTTAGCCGTCGGGTTGGCTTTAGCGGCGACACGTAAGAACGTATAGGTAGTGAGCGGACTATTAGCTTGGTCCGAAGGAGCGGGAGTAGGGGCGTCCTTGACGAGGTAGATGCCTTCCTTACTAGTAGAAGGCTCGATAGCGCCGCCGTCTTCCGCTCTAGCAAGCGGCTTAGCACGCGGTAACTTAGAGAGGTTCGGAGCGACCAAGTCAAGTGCAGGGTCCGCTAGGCGGCGAATAGTGCCCGCCTTAGCGTCCTCGTAGGTCTTGATGTACTTGAAGAGCTAGTTGCGCGTTTCGAGAGTGACGCTGCAATAGCTATAGGTGCGACGCGAGATATTGTCCATGTTGACCTTGTAGTTGCGCTCGGCGAGGGTAGGGCCAGTGCCGCGGCAAGTTTTAACGTAGGTTCGAATCTCCTTACGCGCATTAAAAGTCTTATAGCACTTGCGGCAGGTAAGCTCGGGGTCTAGAACTAGGTAAGCGCTAGCGGAGCCTTGGCTAGACGACGTTAAGGACACCGATTCGGCGTTAGAATAGTCGGCTTTAGTACCGCTATCGGTTTCGCCGTTGGCGAGGTAAGCCCGGTTGTAACGACGGTCGTAGTTATAGTCCTTGTAGTCCTAGTTACGATAACGGTCCTAATCCTTATAGCGGTAGCGGTTACGGTCGCGCTTCTTGTTAAGGTAGCGCTCGTCTTTAGCCTAGTGAACGGAGCGGCGGTCGCTATTGTAGTAGTCGCGAGTATAGGAGCCGTGCTACAAGTAAGAGCTATTAGTCTAGCGCGAGGATAACTTGAATAACTTGTCCTCCAACTTAGAGGACTACTTAGCACTCGAAGACTTCTTCTAGTACTTGGGGTAGAAATCGTAGGCTATAGCTAGTAGGATAGCGCGAGACTACTCGATTACCTATATGTATTTAGGCAACGTCTTATCCCTTAGAGGCGCGTAGAGGAATTGACGAATTGATAGCTCTATCTTGTTCTAGATTTAGCCTATAACGCCGTGCTAGTTACTATTGTTCTAGGCGAGGATACCTATAGAGCGGGTATACCGAAGCTTTCTCTACATCTACTAACGAAGGGCGGAAGGGTCTTCGGCGATATACCTTAGACGGAGAGTGCCCTCGTTGAACTTAGTAGTGGCTGTAATGTAGTCGGTCTTAAAGCGCTTCTTAAGAGCGTCGAGTACCTTTTGTAGGCCGTCGTTACAAAGCTCTCCGCGCCTCTTAGCGGTCACTTCGCTAGTCCACTATAGAAGGGCAGTGCCGCGAAGAAGAGTAGGCAAGTGCTCAAGAATCTAGCGACAGGCTTTATCGTAGGTAATAGGGTTTTCTATAAAGGTATAGATACGGCTAACGAAGGTATAGACGTTAGTGAAGATAACATTCTTACTATCTACGATAAGACTAATGTCGTAGGGGTTATTGTAGGATAGATCAAATACACTAATATCTTCGCGCTTGATCTTAGGGCCGTTACTAAGGGCCTAGCTAAAACTAGTGCGAATAGTGTCGTGAGACCTCTCTCGGAAGCGGTCGCCTTAGGGGAGGCGTGAGTTATCTAAGCGGCGGTTACCGTTGCCGTCGCTATAATCGGACCCGTCGGGGTCGTTAGGATCTAGGTCGTTACCACTACCGCCTACGCTAAACTTGTTAGTGATGTTAAGGTTCGCGAGAGTCTTGGAGATCTACTAAGCGATAGTGCTACTTAGGGTAGTGGTTTGTTTCTCTATCTAGGCCGATAGATATATTACAGAGCTCTAGAGGACCGTAAAGTTGGTCTCTAGCTAGGATACTATATACTTTAGGCTCGCGAGCTCGGCGGAGGCGTTCTCCTTCTAACCGTTTTCGGAGGTCTTAGAAGGCATGGTTCGCTCGGGGCTGTAGTCGTGTAGCTAGCGGTCTATAGGAGGAGGTATAAACGGCTTCCTCTTGGATGGGTTGTTGATGACTTGTTCGCTAGGTGACGCGTCGGGTTCTTGCTCGGGGAACGCGCTAGGGATAGGTGTTGTTATTGGCTGTCGTCGTGTGCGAGGCTTGACTTAGTTGGTGATGTAGAAGTTAGTTAGTGATGCGTGTAATCGACGCGTCTTGATTGCTCGAAGTTGGTCGGAATCGATCGCTTCTCGCGTGGTTGAGCTATCGCTTGCGCGCAAGCTCGAAGATAATGGTTTCAACGAAGTTGAAAAAGATGAAGATAGTTAAGGCTCTTAATCCTTAGTTGAAGCTACTATTTGATGCATTGTATTGCACTAAAATAGGCTAAAGTATAGGTATGTTAGTCAATTTAGTAGTAAGGATGTAGAACTAAGAGTGGTTTGTAGCCGCGGTTGGTTTTGTAGGAAACCGACTAGGGCGGGGTATAAGCTCACCCTAACTCTCTAGATGCCTTCCGGTATTATAAGCTAACAGAATAGGCCAATATAAACGCTATTCTAGATACCTATAGTATAGTCCGTGTTATGCACTACTTTAGCTATAGCGACCTAGACAATAGCTACAAGATAGCTATCCCGCTTAACCCTAAGTATCGGCTACTACGCTAAGAGGTAGTACAAAGAGGGCTTAGGAACGTATACTACTATACTCGCCCTACTAATATAGAGAAGATCTAGCTTAGGCTAGATGTGACGAACGTTCGGGTCCTAAGACCACTAAGAGGGACTCGTTAGACTGAAGGTTAACAACTTGACAATGGGTCGAGGTTCGGTGAAGCCAAAGGGTCCACAACAAGCGATACCCAAAGGTACTAATAGTCTTGCACTTGTCATTGCTTGCTAGAGAACTCCTAGAGTTCTCTAGAACGAGTAGCTATATACTAGTGATCCTGCTAGCTCGCCCTAGCTCGCTAGCGACCCGAGTCTATCCTTGGTCGCTATGGGTAGCTGTCTACCCTCCGCTATCGTGATCGCTTATACTCGCTGGCTATCCTAGGCGACCCGTTGGGTCGGCCTCCTACAGCGCCTTGCATTTCCCGTCGTCCTGTGATTTGCCCGGACGCTTTCGCTGCGCCCTACCGGGTCTCGCTATATAGTTGGTTCGTGACATTAGATATAATCGAGAAACTCCTAAAGTAGGATGGCATTAGCATAGCGAGACTAGCGCCCTACGTATAGGACACGCTCCTCGTCGTTCGGGACGAAGAGGCTCTACTATAGCGTTACAAGTAAGGCTAGGTAGTAGAGGAGTTTGTTAATCTAGGTTTTTACCTCGATATAACTCTCAAGGTTAAAGCTAAGGAGGAAGATATTAAGGTTAAGCTAGGCCTAGGGCGTAGTTCTAGCTACGATGTTAATATAACTAGCGGTAATATTATAGTTGAGGGGGAAGATAGTAGGGAGGAGCTAAGTACTAGGGCTAACTCTAAACGTAACATCCCTAATCCTATTAGCTCTTACAACGAGGGGTTCGCTAGCGCTTCCCTTGATAACATCATCGCTACTATTGTATAGTCGGCGGTTAAGGAGGCCGAGAAGAAGTTCGACGCTAGATACGCTAAGCTCGAGCAGCTAATCAAGGACGCGGCTACTAGGCTTGAGTCCTAGGCTAAGGAGATTGCGCGGCTGACCGAGAAGAACTAGGAGCTTCGCCGGGGCTAGCAGAAGACGGACTCGACAGAGAGGGTCGTAGAGGACATGATATCCTGCGATTGACGGAGTCTGGCCATTGCAGGCGACAAGGCGGGGCGGGGGAAGGAAGGGGTTTCTAGCGATGTGTAATAGGGATGCCTGCAATCAGCAGTGGGATGGGAGTCGATATTGCCACAAGGGACACAATAGAAACGTGAGCATTAGGCCAGGATCTCTAGCGTTAACTTTATGACTCTAACGCGGGGGCGGCAGAGCCTGCTCAATCAACGGCATTGAACGCTCCTAATCTTGACGCCAAAGGCGCTACCTCCCTTACCTCGAGTTGCGAGGACATCTGCTTCAGGTTGACTCTAACGGTCTAACCTTGCTTAACTTGAACGAACAAGGTCGCTATTGGAGAGTCCTTTGCTTAACTAAAGACAGGATGGAGCCTGCTGTACATTCCTAACTAACGTAGAGCAAAGGGAATTTTCATTCTTTACATACCTACGATTCAATTGAAGCTTCAATGTCGAGTCGTAGACAAGCTCTCTTGTGCCGATTTCCTTTCTTACAGTTGACACTAGATCCAGCGAGACGGATCACTATCATCCCGATTAACCAGGAAATTTTTCTATTGTGTTAGCATTACTATCTCCGTCTGTCGGCACTGGAGAGTCTCTGGGATGGAACTGCCCTGATTCTAGTCTGGGATTCGGTGTTAGTAATTATTACTTCTTGATTCTTGGTATTGGTCTTGTTTGCTTATGTAGTGCTATAGCGAATAGTAGAAGTGCCAACATGGTGTCCAGGAGATCTCGAACACAATGGCGCAAGTTCGTAGACTCTTATTCTAATGACGATCTCTTGGTGCTATCGCCTGCGTTGGACAACGACACTACACTAGCATCCACCCCCGCGCCCCCCTTCGCCCTCTCACCCCCGGGGGCTCTTCTGCCCTGCCCCCCCCCCCCCCCCTCCCTCCCCCCCAACCCCCCCCGGGCTCCGCAGCGATGTCTTGGGAAAGCGAATGTATGGGAGACACTACAGAGTCCTACCAACAGATGCAGGGTTCGTCATTTTCTACAGGAAGGATACATTCAAGTCCTTAGGGATCACCGCTACTATCTATAAAGAAGAGCTCTTTTTATATACAACTCGACATCAATACAATAACGTAGGTAAAAAGAAAAGAGAAGAAAAAGGAGAAAAGGGGAGAAAAGAGAAAAGAAGGAGAAGAGAGAAAGAGAAAGAGTCGAAAAAGAAAATATAAAAGAGAAAGAATAAAGGAATAAAGAAAGGAAAGAAGAGGAAAGAAGAATAAAAGAGGGAAGAGAAAGAAGAAAAAGAAAACGAAAAGAATTTCCTTTACCCTTGTCCGTTGGGAAGGGGTAGCAACCTGCTTGCTATTTTAGTGAAGTAATTAGGTAAAGTAGCGCTATCGAGCTCCGCTTTAACGCTAATATAATAACGTACTTGCATAGCGAGCGGCCCAGCATAGCGAGTGGCCCACTTCTATTCAACCTCAGTCACTTCGTATAAGT